>JADRCD010213477.1:0-24320 GCA_019843815.1 Montemys delectorum
AAAAAAAAAGTATGTGTGATGCCGAGTGTTATATTTTGCTTTCTGTTACTGTGATAAACACCATGACCAAAAGGAACTTAGTGGAGAAAAGAGTGTATTTATCTGACACTTCCAAGTCATAGTCCACATTTAGGGAAGCACAACAGGAACTCAAACATGAACCATAGTAGCAATCATAGAGAGGCACTGTTTACTGGCTTACTCTCTTGGTTGCTCAGTTATCTTTCTTTTGTTTTTCTTTATCTTTTTCTTTTTGTTTATTGAGATATAGTTTCTCTGTGTAGCCCTGGCTGTTTTGGAATTCTCTTTATAGACCAGGTTGGCCTTGCCCTCACAGAGATTTGCCTCTCTCTGACTCATAAGTACTGGGACTAAAGATGTGTGCCAGTGCCTAGCACAATTCTCTTTCTTATATAGCTCAGGTAGGGATGATACCACCTGCAATGGTATGGGTTTTCCTACAAAAATAACCACATTCAATGCCTCACAGACATGGCTCCAGGCCAATCAGATTCGGGCAATTCTTTAGTTGAGGTTCTCTTTTCCCAGGTGACTCTAGGTTTTGTCATGTTGACAACTGAATTTGACTATGTCGTCAGGACTGATATTCCAACTTTTTTTGTTTTTCTTTTGTTGTATGCCATCTTTAATCCCAACACTTGGGAAGCAGAGGCAGTTGGATCTCTGAGTTTGAGGTCAACCTAGAGTACAGAGAGAGGTCCAAGACAGCCAGGACTACACAGGACAACTGCCTCAAAAAACAAACAAACAAACAAACAAACAAAAAACCCTTGTCCTCCCCTACATTGCTTTTGGTCAGGGTATTTGTCACAGCCATGGAATGAAACTAGAATACAGCCTAAGCAGGAGTCCTGAAGACCATGACAATAAGACATGTTCCAATTAAAGGAGATGAAAAAATATGAAAGAAATTTATATATCATTTATATTATCATATATTCATATACATCATATTGATATCTTTCATATATATATTTGAAAGTAAGAAAATAAAAATTGTCAAAGAGAAAACTGATTAAAGGCAAACCAGACAAAGGTAAGGCCATTGAAAACATCTACCCTTCCAGTTCTAAGGCAACCACTTACAACTTTTCTTGTAGCTTGTGGGATTCAAAAATGCAGAGAAGGATGAAAGAAGTTGAGTGAAGTGTAAAACTAGGATGGAGGATCTTGGAAGAGGATAAAGGACTTGCCTGGAAAGCATGGGGACCTGAGTTTGATTCCCCAGAACCCATGTAAAGTGCTGAGCATGGTGACATGATCTTATAATTCCAGTGATGGGGAGATAGGAAGCAGAGACAGATAGATTCCTGCAAGTTCACTGACCAATTAGCCTATCCTACTCAGTGAAATGTCAAGCTAAGGAGAGACTGGTCAAACCAAAAGCAGAAGTTGCCTGAAGAAGGCTCAACATATGCCAATAAACATGGCTGTCACTGGATTGCATTGGTTGGCAATGTATCATACTTTCCAGATCATTATTTCTTTCCAGACATTTACCCACTATTTTATTTTATATGGGCAGGTAAGAGAAGAGAAAAATGACCCTTTGATTAGGGATCACTGACAAACATTTGTTCTTAGAGCAGAAGTCCTTTAACAGTTAAATGACTTTTACACGTATTTATTTAGCATGCATGTAAACATTTCAGTGTGTGTATGTAGGCATGATATACCATGATGTGCTTGCGGAGGTCAGAGGACAATGTATTGGAATTTGTTCTCTCCTTCTTCCACTTGGGGTCCACTTGGGCAATCATTAGGGTTAATAGCAAGTACCTTTACCAACTGAGCCACCTTGGTGCTCCAACTCCTACCATTTTAAAGTTTAGTATTACTGGACATAACTCTTCACTCTGTCAAAATTCCATCTTAATACACCATATATTATTGCATATAGCCTATTTTTATATGTTGTGTTTTTATCTGTCTCATTTTTTTGTGGACTAATAAAAATCATACTAAAATGGAAGCAAAGAGCTTTAAATCATTAAGCAATCATTAAATGAATTAAAATAGTAGTTTTTACATCATTATTTTGACTTTAGCCAAGCCAAGGAAGTGCTATTCCAATATTCTGCATGAAATGGCAAATATCAATTTGAAATGTCTCCAAGCAGTTAATGATCCTGCTATCCATATGATTTAGTAAAGGTCCAGGCTGGTTGTAAGCTCAACTTCCGCAGGAAGTCATTTTTATATCATCTGCTATTAAGATCATCTTTTTTCTTGATAAAATGAGTTTCTGTGTGATTGTGCCATGTCTGAAGAAAAGCATAGCTATTAAGATGAGCAACCTAAGATTGGCTCCCCAGTTCCCCCTGTGTGATTTTGTACCAGCAGTTTGTGCAAGGACATCCTTTGCTGAACAAAAGAAAACATCTCTCTCTCTCTCCATGTATATTTATATATACACATATACATATATGTGTATATGTTGTATACAACATATAACAACATATATGTATATGTTGTATTTCCAATCCAAAATAAAAAGAGCTAACATGAAAGCTAGTCCTTGAGTCTGAAAGGCAACATTTGGGAATTCAATGTTGGCTCTTCTTTGTAGTCTCCTGGATAAGAGCAGTTTGATCCAGTCTAAGCTACGTACACATCTAACTCATGAGGCAAGGAAGGACAGAAACCGTTAGTCCCTCTGGTTCAGTATTCATTCTATTTTATGTGACAGAAACTGAAGCCAAATCACTAATGTACCAATGAGGTGCTTGTTGTCTAATGTATCCTCAAAATAGTGAGGGCCAACATCAAAGATCTATGCACTGTGTGGACTCCACTCTGAGCCTTCCCATTTAGTATTCTTTCAAATTAGACTTCTCACATGATGAGGGGCATGGGAACTTGGAGCTTTGCTGTCACATCTTCATCTCCTCTGGGTCACAGAAGAAAGAATATCCCAACTCAAGTTTAAAAAATTTCCATGACACTCTCATACGATCAGCCAGGATCACAACTTGACTCCTGGACAAATTTCCATAACTTAAGTGGTTGGTGGCATCTGTTTTATGGTTCACACCCTTTGTGAGGTACCCTTTTCTTTTTAGTCATTTTTATATAATCATTAATGATCAGTGATATTTTATGTCAGGTTGAAGTACAAGCAGTTTTATGAAGGAAGTTAATCCTAGTGCGAAAATGGTAAGATAACAGGATAAGGACAATGTGTTAGCTTTCCAGTACTATTACAAAATACCTGAGACAACCAATTTAAGAAGAAAGGTTCATTTTAGTCCATAGAACCACAGGCTTTATTGGCATTTTCCTGGCATATTGGCCCAGCTGTGTTAGGACCAGTGACAAGGCAGAAGGTTCTGATAAGAGTGTGTGGCAGAGGAAGCTTGTTCACCTCATGGCTAGGAAGTCAAAGAGAATGCTGTAGAGATTAGGGTTCCATGATCCCCTACCAGCGTATGCCCTAAATCTTCCGCACTAGGTGGGTCTTCTTATCATGCCATAGGCTGGAGCTCAGTTCTTTAATGTACAACCCTCTGCAGAACACTGTTCCAAAGTGTGATCAAAGCAGCAAGCAAGGAGTAAGTGTGAACTTCTGTAATGACCCCCAGGGAGCTGGAGCCTGATCAGTGTTTACTCAGGTTACTCGGCCAGGGAACTGGGGTTTGGAACTTTACCACCAGTCATTGGCTAGGGCTCTTCCTGGGGGGACACAATCTCCTGAGAACCCTTGATTTGACTTTCCATAGACCTGGCAGATCTAGTAACCCCAGAAGGGCAATTCCCTGGAAAAGGCTGCAGGCCTAGCTGTTCACCACAAAAGGAAGTTGGGAGCTAGGCACACAATCCTGGTAAAGGGGATTTGAAGGAGCAGGCTGCAGTGCTCATCCCTGAGTGGGCTAGGTGCTGATCTCTATGACTGGCAGGTTCAACAAGAACCATAATTTTGACCCAAGGAGAAAGGGGTTTCTCACAAAGACAAGACCCTATTATTTGGAGAAGGAAGACATCAAACAGACAAAACAATGCCAGTTCTACAATGCCAGTTCTAGGTGGCTTCAACTGACTTGGCCTCATCGTATTTGATCTCGAGCACATTGTTAAGTCAAAAGCACAAAAACATACACTTAAACAGAGAAGCTTGCATTTACTGAGGATTTCCTATGAATGCTGTTTTGCTAAAAGCTTTACTGAGATATAATTACCAAACTATAAATGACATATAATTCCATGTGTTTGTTAAGTTTAAATATACATACATACACACACACACACACACACACACACACATATATATACACACACACCGACACAAATACACACACACACACACATACACACACACACACACACACACACACACACACACACACACACACATGAAGCCATCCCCTAGCTTAAGGAAATGAACATACCCACCACCCCAAGAATTTTCCATGTCTCTTTACAATACATTTTCAAGAAAAACCTCCCATACTTTCAGTTCCTGTAGAATAGCTTTCATTTTCTAGAATTTTGTGTAAAATGTATACATTCTTTTTCTGCCTGGAATAATTACTTTGAGATTAATCTGTGCTGATTTGTAGACTAATGCTCCATTCACTATCTATGACTCAGCAGCTGTATTTGTTGTTTGTTTGTTTGTCTGCTTGTTTGTTTGTTTGTTTAATGTAAGACATTCCCAGAGGCTCCTGGGAGAACAGGAAAGGTGTCTTGAAGGCAAGACCTCACCCACTGAATGCTTCCATGTATAATAATGTAAATTCACTTGAAAAGAGGGTGCTTAAAGAGATAGAGCCTTTGGGTAACAGGCTGGAAAATGATGCCCCAAGAAAGCTCAGGTGTACATACAGACAGGCCATTGCAGTTATGGTCCAAGAGGCCCAGGCCTCCTCTCCAGCTGGTTCTACAACTCGGTGTTGTCCACACGGTGCTTGGTTTACAGGTATGCAGGACACAAGAGTAAAGGGCTCAGGGAGCCTTGTGACAAATTTCTAGAGTTGTGGCCTAGAAGGGATCCGAGACTAGGCAACACTCCTCAGAGTTAGATTCTTTCTGTAGAGCTCCAGAGTGGGTTGTGTGTGCAAGTGTGAAGGTGAAGCCTAAGCCTCATGAAAGGGTATTGGAGATACCAGGTACATAGGACTTTACCCAAGGAAAGTCGGAAGTCATGAAGCAGAGCCAGAGCAAGAGGGAAAGAGGCCATGAGGGCTGCAGAAAACAAAGGAAGAAAGATGGGGGCTACCAAAACCCATGGTGACCATGTCATCACAAGCCTCAGATGCCAGACACAAGGCTAAGGGGTTGTGTTTGCTCTACTGGCTTTCAGTCTTTCTTGGGTTCCATTTTGACTTACCGCTTTCACATTGCTTCCCTAGGGAATGAAGAGGTTTATTCTGTACCAGTGAATATTGCCTATCCCTCTACCCCCACTCCTCAGTGCAGAGCTCACAGCTGAGACCTTACCTTGAGTCTAGACTTCGGCTTTGTTTTTGTTTTGTGTTTTGTTTTTGTGTTATAGTTTCAAGACAGGGTTTCTCTGTGTACCCCTGGCTGTCCTGGAACTTTTTCTGTAGACCAGGCTGGCCTTGAAATAATAGATCTGCCTGCTTATGCCTCCCAAGTGTTGGGATTAAAGATATGTGGCACCACTGCCTGATCTTTTTCTTTTTCTTTTCTTTTTTAATAGTGTTGAAACTTTTAAGACTATAGGAAATTTTGATATTGGACTAAATGTATTTTGCCTAATGAGATGACAAGAGATGGAATATCATCATTTAAGTGTAGGCTGCACCTTAGAAGGTCATGTCTGAACACTTGCTTCCCATTTGGTGGCTGATCTGGGAGATCATTCAATCTGTAGGAAGTGGAACCTTAATGAGGAAATGACCACTTTGGGCACTCCTTGAGGTCTCTAGCTTGGCCCATCTTGTTCAGTTTCTGCTCCTTGTTCTACCAAGATGTGATGAGTGTCAACCACAGATTTCTGTCACCATGGAGACGTTTGCCACCATCCTATCTCTTTGTGACGGTGGGCTGTATCCTCTTAAACTGTGAGCTAAAATAAGTCCTTCTTCTTTTAGGAAGTTTATCAGAGCAATGAGGATGAATGAGTAACTAATAACAATACAATGAGTAATGCAGCAGTAGCAATCCCACTCAAAAGTCTGGCCCAATTTGTCTATCTCTTGATGATCTCCAGCAATTTTATGCCATTTTTACCCAAATAAGTTGAATTATTTCCACAATGCCATTAAGTAGGTCTTATTATGCCTATTGTAGACTCAAAAGGATGAATTAAGTTAGATGGGGTGGGTCCTGGGTTACACATTTTCTCCTTAGCACAGCCTGTGCTATTCTGTGATGTCATAACCTTCATTAGCACAAGTGTGGCCATAAAGTGAGCCCTTATTAGGTGGTTGCTATCTATGCTAATGAGTACAATTTACATAATTAAGAAATATTTACTACTTTTTTTAGTTAGAAGTCTTTCTTTTAGCATTGATACTTTCTTCCTCACACAACTGGATAATCACCTACCGACTTCTCACTTTCCTCCCTAAAATAATTAAGACAAAATAAACTAATTGCATGTTTCCTAGTAAGTTTCTGGCTTTGAGACAATTTTACTCCACTGTAGCAAATCGCTTGTCCATTTCATTATTGAACCAAATGACCAACAGCTTTCAGAAATTAACCCAAATCTGTACCTTATTTATTTGTATCAGAACAAAATCAGAATTAACACTAGATCAAAGCATTAGGAATTCTAGAAATGTTTAAGGTATAGAACCTTTTACCTGACTTCTTAGGAAGCTCCACTGCACACACATTGGAACCTTCAATTTCTAAACTGAGTTTAATTTATACTTAAAAAAATAGTCTTGTCCCATCAGCCTAAGCCAATCTTGAATCGAATCTGAATTATCAGCTCCAAGTTCTGAATATACTCAAGCAGGATGGTATTTATCCTCCCAACCTTGTCAGCATAAAGTCACAAGGAAAGATCTCTAAGAAAATGGTCTGAGAGGTTTTATCTACATTACTAAAACCTCATGGAGTAGAGGGGCCTGCGGAGTCAGGAGCCAGGGGCCAGGGGCCAGCTCTGTCTAGCCTTGTGTGTGTGTGGATCCTGTTGGACACTGCCTATTTCTCCTAAGAGCTTCTGCCTGTAAGCCAGCTTCCATGGAGTCAGATCCTGTCTGACTAAGACATTGTCTCTGCCTGTGGGAGCAGGCTTGGTCAGTGTACAGGACAGGATGAAACTCTTGAGAACTCAGTGCTCCCAGAACCAGTAGCTGGATGACATTCCACTTGGCCCTTTGGTAGAATATGCACCTACAAGTATGCATATACCTTGCCTCATCCCAGGTTGTCTTCAAATTCACTACGCAGCTAAGGATGACTCTGAATTTCTAGTTCTCCTGAATACACTTCCTGAGTGCTGGGATCATAGGTATACACCATCATGCCCAGTTTATGTAATGCTGGGACTCAAACCTAGAACTATGTCCCCAGCACCTGGGAGAAATAATTCTGTGTAGTCTCTCAACATTCCTCCAGAGAGATTGAACCCTAATGCAGTTACTTATATAAGTAGAGAGACTGACGATTGACCATTTGTGGCCATCCTTCCATCGTCCTCCATATGGAGTGTTTCCTAGAACCCTTTCCCAATGACCATATTCCAGCAAAAGCCTTAACCAAGATATTAATTTGGCAAATAGTACCAACCAATCCTACTGTTTGTATACAGTACATTAGATTTAATAATTCATATACATTAACTTACTCAAATCTTGTAGGAGTAGCTATGTTTGTTCCCATCTACTCAAGAAGAAACTGAAGTCTTACTTATCCAATCTGAGTGAACCTCAAACTTTGGCTTTATCCATTCTCAAAGTTTCTTACCCAAAAACCCTCTTAGGTCCACGAGGTACAGAAACAACATAAATTCACCAGGCAGTACTATTTTAAAGTGGTCTCATATAGCCCAGACTGAACTTGAACTGTGTAGCTAATAACAACCTTAGGGTTCAGATCCTCCTGCCTCCACCTTCTCAGTGGAAGGCCAAAATGAGAGACTTGAATTACACACTCAGCTCATGAAGTGCTGAGGATCTAACTCAGGGCTTTGTGTATTCTAGGCAAGCATTCCACCAACTCAGCTATCCCCCCACCCCCGCAGGCCATTCATAGCCCTTTCTTACCTCTTCAATAACGTCCAGGAGAGAGATGGGTATAATGTAGCCACCACCCCAAACTAGCAAAACTGCCAGGGTTTGTTCTTTATTGGTTGTTATCCTTATGGAGCTCTGACACACAGTTTAGAATTGGCATTAGTTGTCCCAGCTGTGTTTGAAGAAATAATAGTGAAATAATGTCCTATTTATGCTTGGGCAAGAGTAATATCTACCATTTACTGAAGCCTCATTGATGGCATGCTGATGAAATTACTAGAAGTGAACATTCTCATCTGTACCTCTCATTACTGAGGAAGGAAATTCAAGCAGTTCCCAATATATTTCACTTTTTAATATGATAACACACACACACACACACACCATTTTCCTTGTTACTGGATATATGCAATCTGTCTAGCCGAGTAGGTTACATTTCTTATTCTCTCACTTTTATTCCTTTGCCATCCATATGCCAGAGAGGAGTCTTAATCACCGAAGGACCATTTGTATAATAAAAGTGATCTGTGGAGCTCCATCAGCGAGCAGCATGAATAAACGACCAGCACCCTTTTAACGCATTGCTCCAGAAACGAGTTTCAATTTGCACAGAAGTTTCAATAAATTGTTCTGTGTCTCTGAAGACCCACAGATGCCTCATGGGACACATTGCAATGTATCCGTTTAGAGAGAATTTTGTTTATGAGTAATGTATTCTCTGCACTTTTCTCCTCTCTGTTAATACTTGATGACATTAAATAATACAATCATGCTGTTTCTCTTCTCCTTTTAAAAACAATGCCCAGTGTGAATCTCAGCCTAAAGTTTTCAGAGGTTTTCAAAATTCAGCATCAGTGTAGCAGTTGTAGATTCAAAAGCACCGCAAATGCGAGATCATACTATAGCTTTAACTTAGGTAATTATTAACATTGTATCCATTGTGCTGATAAGTAAACTGAGGTATGGAAAGGGTCAGTGCTTCCCTAAGAATCAAAAAAATAATTGCCGTGTTTAAACAGTATCCACAAGATTTGACTTTTTATGCATTTTCAGTCACTCCTACTTCAGTTTGCCCTGCTAGGTTATCTCTGAATTTGATCCAAAGGCAGGAAGCACTTCATCCTTTACATTATGTGTTTGAGAATTTTTCACTCTACTTGCCTTGAAGTAACAGGAATACCAATTAACTGTGACATCTCCACCAACAGTAAGCAGCTCAGTGACATCCATTTGTCTTATGTTTTTCTTGTCTTGGTGGTCTCAACCTCTTCTCAAACAGCTTGGGAAAGCTTTGCGTGTATATGTGGAAGCTCAATTCCAGGTCTGTTGTGCTCTGTTATCATGGATGAGAGATGTGCTCAACATGAACTAATTATTGTGGGCTGCAGAAGTAAGCATTCTTTTCTCACTGGTGGCACACGCCTTTAATGCCAGCACTTGGAAGACAGAGGCAGGCAGAACTCTCTGTGAGTTTGAGGCCAGCCTGTTCTATAGAGTGAGTTTTTGGACAGCCAGAGCTACACAGAGAAACCCCGTGTGTGTGTGTGTGTGTGTGTGTGTGTGTGTGTGTGTGTTTATTTTATTTCATGTGTTATTGCTTTGCCTGTGTGTATGTATATGCACATGTGCATACCTGGTGTCCAACAGGTGAGAAGAGAATGTTAAGCACCTGGAACTGTAGTTATTGATGGTTGGTGAGCTGCCATGTGATTCTAGGAACTAAACTTGGGTCTTCAACAAGAGCAACAAGTGTTCTTAACCATTGAGCTTTTTTTTTTTTTTTTTTCCAGCTGCCTATAGCAATGTCTTGTTTTTTTGTTTGTTTTGTTTTGTTTTGTTTTCTTCTTCTTAAGAGAGGAAGGGTGGAATCTGTAGAATGGGCAAAATGTGACTCCTGGAGCTTTTGTCCATTTCATTAAAGCCGAATAACTAACAGCTTATGAAGTCTACCCAAACATGCATACATATGTCTATGTACCTATGAATATGTAAAACTGCCTTCTAAGTGTTTATACTTATACCCATGCATTTGTGTTACCCTCAGTCTCGGTCAGAAGAGCTTCTTTTTGCAGTGGGCAGTGGTTAATGCAGACACTCATAAATGATTAAACCCTGACAGTTAAGCGATTGTGTATGTTCAGTGGACATCTTTATTAATACCCATTTTTCCATTCCTTCTCTCCCCCCATTCCTTCCATCTTTTCCCTTCCTTTGTCCCGTCCATCCCCACAAGGCAGAGAACATTGTGGAAGAAGAGGAGGAAAGAATGCAAGGGTTGGTGGACGAGGAAGAGTGCTGTAAAAAAAACATGCCACGGCCATTGCCCACATGAACTCACCACAGCTGTGGTTCCTTGACCCCCAGTAAGAGAGGGGAGGGGCTCACAATGTCCCAAACATAAGTAAGGAATTCGGAGCAGTTGATGGCTACCTGAGGGGAGACAGCCATTTCAGGGGAAGGTCTGGCCACTAATTGGTTGCCAATGCTCCTGTGGATAGCCACACACTTGTACTCATACAGGCAGCATTGATTATACTTAGTGGTTTATCAAATAAATAAATGAGATTTTTTATTTTTAAAAAAATGGAGGGAGCCTCCAATATACATTGGCCAATGGAAAGAACATTTCTAATATGATCATTTTCTAAACTTTTTGAGGGAACATTCAAAAAAGTCAAATAAGACCAACTGGCTCGATGCATTTATTATTTACCTTGTGTTTAAGATTGTGCTCAACATTGCCACCCTAAAGGACTCGATCATGGTCCCATAGCACTCCCTATTCCTCATTTATCCCACAAAAATCCACAGTTGTCCCGTTGGCCACCCTTTACCAACTCACCTGGATTCAGGAGAGGTGCTCTGATCCACCGCTTCACCTATAGCTGGCACTGTTGATCGCCCACCCAATGAAGAATCAATTCCCTGTCTTCTTTTAAAATTATGGTTTTATTAAGTTGTTTACTAAAAATAATAACAGAGAAAAGCAGCCCAATTCCTGACTGGCCCTCATTTTCAGAAAGGAAACTGAAGCTCTCAGAGAACTGCTCTTGTGTTTCCAGACTCCATCCACATTGCTGGCATCCTACTCTGGACCAGGAGTTGTCTGTTGTCTCTGGTACTTCCATTCTGCCCTGTTCGGCCACAATGGAGCTCTTGTTTCCAGGCAGGCAGCTTTAATGGGAGATCCAAGCTACTGCCAAGCTCTCCCTTTGGCCCTCTCCTCTTCCTCCTCTGTTAGTGAGAGGAACCTCCCCTGACCTTTCGGGTATGGAGGAGCAACACTAATCTTCACATTTGACATTTCATACCTTTCAGTTTTCAACAACCTTCTTCACCTAATCCTTCAAAATCTAGTAAAAATAATATAATCAGCGGGTCCTTGGGCTGACTACTATACAGATGAGTTCTCTAAGGTTCCCAGAAGCCTGCATTTTATCTTTTCAGTTCAGTTTAAATTCCTTAGAAGTGAAGCATGTCACACATAGTGACCCTCCCTGCTTCTCCTGGAGCCACCCACCTGGCCTTGTTACATTCCCTGCATGGTCTTTCAAGGCAACTTGAGTTTCTAACCACTGTGCCTCATGGCAAAAAACAAGGCGAGTTCTGAAACAGAGCAAATGCACATTAGTATTTAGGGAGTTAATACTTAAGGAAAACATAAAAAGAAGCAGCATAATTTCATCTCTGTAGCTAAAGACCACTTACATCATAATTCCAAAATATTTTGTTAGTCACACATGAAAAGATAAGTTTAGTTCCTACAGGTGATAACTAGACGCAAGGGCCAGAGCCCTGTCGTCAGGACTCTCATCTTTAAAAACTACAGACCTTCCCAGGACGTTCTGGCCTGTTCATCATGTGATGGGCCTTTCAGCTGTATCTCTCACTCAGCCTCTGGCATTTTGCTTTATCCTCATCTGCCTTGCTCACTTTGTCCTGAATGATTTAGCTCATTATCTTACCTTCCCTCGGTGTCCTTCCTACTGATTTCTGTCATCAGGGGCCTAATTACCCTTCAAGTAGAACTTCAGACTTTATCTTCTTATGTTTTTACAAAAAGTCCTTGTCACTTCAGGCTTCTCCTCAAGCAGCCATTAACAAAAGGCCTCCCTCAAGAATCCCAGGCCCTCTCTCCTTCCAACCGTCTTCTGGATAATCTCGATGATCACAGATTCAATCATGATTTTTTTTATGCAGACAGATCACAGCTGTCCTTGTTTAGCCAGCTAAGAACTATACATTTAATGGCTTTTTTTTTTTTTTTTTGACATGTCAAGGGAAAAACGACTTAACCGTTGGTCTTCCTTGGTTTAACCAGAGCCCCTTTCTCTGGGATGGCACTGACAATCGTTCATCCTGTTAGAAAGTCAGACACTCAGTGGCTCTCTGGACGTTATGTCTCCTTTTATATTTTACAACTCTACTACAGAGCATCATGAATGAGGCTTTTTACAAAAGGAGTGGCCCAGTCAAGTCTTCTCAAGAATATTGCTCATCTGATTTCATGCTACTGTAATTTGTTGGCATTTTGGTTTCCTTCAGTTTATTTTATTTATTTATTTTTGTTTTCTTTTGTTTTTTTGAGGCAGCTCAGATAGTCTGAGCTGGCCTCAACTCTCTGTAGTTGAAGATGATCTTGAGCTTCTGATTTTCCAGTCTAAGAGCTGAGATTCCGTGTGTATGCCGGCATGTCTGGACTGTGCAGTGCTGCTGATCAAATCCAGGGTTTTGTACAGACTGTCCCACCTGAGCTCTATCCCCATTCACGGTGTTTGTAAAGTGGCATTCATTGACTGGGAAGCATTGACAGTTTGAGTAGAAACAATCAGACAGGGGATTCACTTGCACTATAACAATACTGTAATGATAGTTTAATGATTTCCCAGGGTAAATGTTACCACATGAACTGTTTGAGTACTCACCCATTATTTTAGGGTCCAAGACTGTGTCGTTGGGAGTGTGGCCGTATTAATCTGGGTTTTGGTTTTAGACAAAACTAATCAACAAAAATTCATTTTTAAAAGAAGTATATTTTTTATTTAGCTTAGAAAGTAGTGGGTTTCATAAGGCTTGTTATATATCCTTAGTTTTAATTAACTCACCCTTACCTCATCCTCTCTCCCATAATTACTTAAACCTTTAGTTCTCAGTATTGGTCCCCTCCTCTTTCGTATCAGATGTGTTCTACACGCTACAATCATCCTGGTCTCATGGATCCTTTCTAACTTACTGATTTCCACAGATCCACCAAGTCAAACATATGAATATGAAAATTCAAAGCTGGGATTGACCCACACATGAGAGAAGACATATGGTGTCTGTCATTCTGGGCCTGGGTTATCTCAGAATACTATTTTCCAATTCCATCATTCTTGCAAATTTTATTTTTTCTTTGCTGCTGAGTAAAGTCTACCTGTGTGATGTGTACCACAATTTTATTATCCATGTAACAGTTGATGGACATGTGGGCTGGTTCCATGCCCTAGCTATGGTAAATAGAGCAGTGATGGACAGTGAGCATGTGTCTCTAAAGTAGTATAAAATTCTTTTGAGTATATGGCCAGGGTTGTATAGCTGGCTCTTATGGTAGTTTTAATTTACATTTTTGAGAACTTTTGACACTGATTTAAATAATGGCTATACCTGTTACACTCCCACTAATAGTAGATACGGAGTTCCTCATTCCCCACATTCTTGCCAGCATTTGTCTCCTTGATGATAGCTATTCTGACTGGAACATAAATTTTCAAAGTAGTTTTAATATGCATTTCTACACTTTTTACTGATGTTGAACACTGTTTCAGCATTCATTTGATTTTCTTTTTTTTTTGGGGAACTCTCAGTTTGGGAACACAGTCAATTTTTTTTTTAATTTTGTTTTTTTTTTTAAGTTCAGTTTCTTGACTTCTTTGTGTATGCTAGATACCGATTCTCTGAGTAGCTGCTAAGGAGCTTCTCCTCTTATGCATGATGCGCCTACATTTCTTTGACAGTTTCTGTTGTGGATTATTGCCTTTTTGTCTTGAGCAATTAAGTCCTATTTGGAACAGCCTTCCTGGTGCCTAGAACTTGAAGTGTACTCCCTTTGTTTTCCTCTAGCACCTGCAGGCCTTATGCTGAGATTCCTTTTTTTTTTTTTTTTTAGATTTATTTATTTATTTATTTATTTATTATATATAAGTACACTGTAGTTGTCTTCAGACACCCCAGAAGAAGGCGTCAGATCTTGTTATGGATGTTTGTGAGCCACCATGTGGATGTTGGGATTTGAACTCAGAATCTCTGGAAGAACAGTCAGCACTCTTAACCACTGAGCCATCTCTGCAGCCCCCTCCCTTTTTTTTTTTTTTTTCTTCTTTTTTTTGGTTTTTCAAGACAGGGTTTCTCTGTATAGCCCTGGCTGTCCTGGAACTCACTCTGTAGACCAGGCTGGCCTCAAACTCAGAACTCCACCTGTCTCTGCCTCCCAAGTGCTGGGATTAAAGATGTGTGCCACCACTGCCTGGCTATGCTGAGATTCTTGATCCATTTTAAGGAGAGTTTTATGCAGAGTGAAAGAAAAGTGGTTCATGTCTGTTATTTAGGAAGAGGTTGAGATCCAGGCTAGTCTATATAGCAAGACCCTGTTTCTCAAAGAAAGGAAGGAAGGAAAGAAGGAAGGAAGAAAGGAAGGAAGGAAGGAAGGAAGGAAAGAAGGAAGGAAGGAAGGACACAACACATACAACACACAACACACACACACACACACACACACACCTGTATAATAAAACAACAACAGAAAAATATAATTTATTGCCCATAATCAATGGGAACTTTTCTTTGGGGGAGATTAACCTGCTTTCCCATATGTAGGATTAGTAGAGAGAAAGTAGAGTTTTGAGAAAGTTCAAGTTGTACTACGGTTCTGGTGAGAGATAAGGGGCCCACCTGAATTAGTTAGGAGCAATTGGGGGCAGCAAGATTCTCAGTCAATGTCTCAGGGGTTTTTTGCTGTGAAGAGACACCATGACCAAGGCAATTCTTATAAGGGAAAACATTTAATTGGGGCTGGCTTACAGGTTCAGAGATTTAGTCCATTATCTTCGTGATGAAAAGCATCGTGGCATGTAGGCAGACATGATACTGGAGGAACTGAGGGTTCTACATCTTGACCTGCAGGCATCAGAAGGAGATGGTGAGCCACACCAGGCCTAGCTTGAGCATATGTGAGACTTCAAAGCCCACCTCTGCAGTGACACACTTCCTCTAAGAAGCTTATACCTCCGAATAATGCCACTCTCCGTGGGCCAAGAATCCAAACACATGAGTCTGTGGGGGGCCATTCCCATTCACCCCCCCCCCACACACACACACAGTAGGTAAAGACACTTGTTACTAGGCCTGATGGCCTACATTTGATCTCTGAGATCCATATGGTTGATCTCTGACAGGCATGCTGTGGCACTCAGGCATGTATATATGCATTCCTCTGCCCCCAACACACACATACACACACACACACACACACACACACACACACACACACACAGAGAGAGAGAGAGAGAGAGAGAGAGAGAGAGAGAGAGAGAGAGAGAGTAATAATTTTTAAAAGACAAGAATAGAAGCAGTTGGAAGACAGAGGAGATAAGGTATAGATGATGTCAGCAATCCAAGGCTGTATCATTACACCAGAGGATGTGTGTTACAGGTGTCTAAGGTGTCTGTTTCCAACAAATTCATAAAGTTTGGTATACCTCCACCATTACGCTCTGTCAAATGTTCTCAACCAAAAACAGTCAGCCTCTTGGAAACATTTAGGCAATGTTTAGAGACATTATTGTTTGCCACTCAGGTGTGTTATTAGCATCTTATAGGCAGAGGCCCGATGTGTTGTTAAATAGCACACAATTTGTAAGATAGCCCCTGTTCTAGCTTGTTTTTCTGCTGCTGTGATAAACAACATGGCTAAAAGCAACTTGAAAGATAAGGATGTATTGCAGATTACAGTGCATTATCAGGAAAGCCAGGACAGGGGTTCAAGGCAGGAACTGAAGCATAGAATATGGAGGAACTCTGCCTCCTGGCTTTCTCACAGTCCCACATTCAGCTACCTTTCTTGTCTAGCCTAAGCCTACTTGCCTAGGCACTGTCCACAGTGGGATGGGCCCTCTAACTTCAATCAGCAGTCGAGAAAATACTTCATAGACAAGCCCAGAGGCTGATCTGACTAAAAGTAAGTTCTTCTTCCTGAGTGTGTCAAGTTGACAAGCAAGATTAGCTAACACGGCCCCCAACAACAAGGAATTGTATCCTCTTCACGTATTCAAAGACTATGCTGGGCCTGAGTGTCTGATGGGAAATATTTGTTAAATTACACAGTTTCTGAGTTTCTACAATAAGTCATGCAATGGCTAGTTGATAACTGTTTTAGGAACAATGAATGATACAGCAATGGCTGCCAGTTGTTGGGCTCTCCCCATGTGTGAGATCCCCTTTTTTTTTCCCCAAATACCAATTAATGATCATACCATTCTCAGAGGCTATCCACATTTCATTTTCCAGATGAAATCTAGGAGAATCAGGCAGGTAAGTCACGCTCAATGATTAGAAAAAGAAGCTGGTGTGGGAACTCTGGCTTATCTGACACGAGCATTCGTTTTATGATTAAAACCTCCTCTGTTTTCAAATGAACTTAAATTGTGTTGGCCATAATCAAATTTCCAATTACTCAAATGCTGGGATAAGCTTTTATAAGCTTCATAAAGTATCCTCCCTCCTCTTATTAATTAATTTATATTTTGTTTACGGCCTCTCTCTAGGCTTGCTATTGCTATATGAACATAGAATTTATAAAGTGTTGCATTAGGCAGGAACATTCTATTTTTTTTTTCAATAGCGAAATGTTTGCCAATGTGTTCCTGGGTTTCACACATTGATATCACCAGTTGGAAGGTGTACTTGATGCCATTTCCACAGATGGGGACCCTTGAAGTGTACTTGACAAGAATATTGAACAAAAATTGCTACTCCTCATTAAAAAGAAACCTCATTCTATTATTTTTTGGGGGAAATGTAACCAGTACATTCTCATTTTATTCACTGATTATATTGCTCACTCAGTAATTTTAGTTGGGAGGAAAAAATGTTGAGCGAGATAGAGGAAACTCAATAACAATGTAAGGGAGGCTCTGAAAGGAGTGCGCCATCGTCCTTCACCCTCTTTTATGCGTCTGATAGTTGATGGCTTTCTGAAAGCTCTAAAAATCCAAACCACAATGCCCAAAGAATCTGCTTTAGCATTGTGGGGACTTTTGTCACGCTGAGGTGCTGCCGGCTGGTGTGTAGGATGGTTGAATCTTGCAAACAATTCATAAAACCTTTTGTTGAGCTTTATGCCATCTGGCCCTAACCTACTTTTCTCCCATCTACTGTCTCCACCTACAGTCCCGATCATTGGCTGAGTGTCCCAGAAGAGTGGCTTTTCCTGATGTTCACATCTCAGCATACCGGATCTATTCTCCCATGAGAACTTGAGTTAGTGCTGTGAGCACTCAGGTCCTAGGGCTTTCCCAGGTGCTGGTCTCCTGAATGGTGAGCATCTACTTACATTTGCTCCATGACTCACCCATGCAGTGAGCCAGTGTATCTGAGCCCTCTATTAGGGGCTGACAAATAGAGCTTCAACTTTCATGGAACCTGTAGTCAAGAGGAGTCTACTGAAATTAGTGTCTCTTAGCAATAGGTCAAGGGGGTCACAAGGAAATGATCACACAGTCCAAAGTATTTAGCAAGTTTTACTTCTGCAGGAAGATGAGCAGCCATGTTGAATCAAGCAGGTAAGCACACAGTTGGTTTCCCACTGGATTCTTATAACGAGCCCCTGTGCCTTGCTCTGAGTACAGCAAAGTTGATAAACAACGAGTACGTTTTCAGAAGCAGTAGCCTTGAGCACATATTTTTGATTCAAGAGGTGCTGATGCTAAGTGCATTTGAATTTCTGTCAAATGGTATCTTTAAATTTTTTTAAAATTGAGTTTTGTTTTAACCTACCTTTCGTTCATAGAAAATACAGCCCATTTTACCTCCATTTTTCATGCACCTTACCTGGGATCCCACCCTGTAGAGCCTTGTATCTTTTCACATTGGTTTTATTTTTTTTGTTATACCTCGTTGGCATTGTGAGCAGCCCAGTATTTTACCTAGCTTCGCATCCACAGGGTCCATTACCAAAACCTACTACAAGGAGGACCCTAGTACATGTGTGTCTGATTAGCTGGAATTTTCTCTGTGACAACTTTGGAAAGCCCAGTAAATAATGTGGTAATAATACATTTCTTTTTACTTAGTTTTAAAACACTGCAGAGTCTCACTATGTGGCAAAGCTTACTGAGCTCACACTCTTCCTTCAGCCTCTGGAGCACTAGGATTATTGGCGTGTATAACAAGGCAAAGATCAATTTTCATTTTAAAAAATGTTTCTTTCCAGGCTTTTCCTTAACCTTTGTTTTTCAGAGAGGAATATGTAGCTTGGCTAGTCAGCTTCTTTTGGTTTCTCCAGTTTAAAACATTACAGTGTTTTGTAGATATGTGCTATTGAATGCATATGGCTAGTGAGTGTCGGAAATGGGGCAGAAACAGTGAGGAGTGGAAACACCTCTAATAGCACCCGGGACAAAGAGGCAGAAGTGACAGAAGCCAAGGTCATCCTGGGCTATAAACGTGAGTTCAAGGCCAGCCTGGGTTACATGAGACCCCCCCCCCCCAGCCCACTGGGAAAAAAAGAAAGAAATAAAAAGAAAATTCATTAGATCAAGTGACTTACTTGACTAAATTGAGATAGTATAAAGAAACACTAATAAATAGAATATAGAAGTTATATTAATATTAATATATTAATATTATAATGCATAGTATAATAAATATAAAATATCTGGTTAACACTTTGCATTTCTTACATATTAATGTTTTCATTTTATTGGGTTCAATAGACTACTTATAAAATTATTTTTACCCCTTTGTTTTTATTTGGGGAAAAGGTTTTAGGATAGAGTCTTATTAAGAAACCCATGCTGATCTTAAATTGGAAGTCCCCTTGCCTCTGTGTCCCAAATTCCTGGATTATAGTCACTAAATGCCATAGCCAACTTCTTTTTATTTTGCAAAATGAGGCTACTCAAATGTATGTGTGTGTGTGTATGTGTGTGTGTGTGTGTGTGTGTGTACATGTGTGTGTACATGTGTGTACATGTGTGTTTGTGAGGGTTTGCTTACATTTGCCTATGCAGAGACTGATGTTCAGTGTTATCATTAAAGTTTTCCACCTTATATTGTGAAACAGAGTCTCTCACTGAGCCTGGGTTTCACTCAACTCAGCTAGGCCAGCTAGTCTGCAAGCCACAGGTGTTCTGCCTATCTCTGTCTTCTACATGTTGGAATTACAGAGGCATGCTGTCACACCTGGCTTTTTGAAACTGTGGGTGCTGGGGATCAAACTCAGGTAAACTTGCATAGCAAACGTGCTATGACTGAACCCACTCTCATCTCTAAATGAAGCATTTGTAGTTGCATAAACGTCTTGCCTTGTCTTTCTGCTTGGCTCTGCTGTTGTAGATTTGGGACCTTCCTTTCCTTTGGCCCTTCATCTCAGGGCAATCATTTGCAGATATTCCTGTTATTCTGATATGCGCAGTGAAAGTCCTGCACACTGACTGTCTGTGCGTTCAGTTTCGTTTACCTTCTACTGAAATGGATCTGAAATGGTGTGAAGTAGAAATGGCTGGAAACCCATGGCGGGGGGGACATATCCTGGTTCCCCTTTCCTTATGTTCCCCCAAGATCTCCTTTGGCAGCAGCACTTCCCAGTTTCTCTTTTGGGAAGATCTGCATCATTTCCTTCTCCTCTGGAGCAGTTGGCTTCGGCTTCTTGGCCTAATCTTTGTGGCAGAAGGGCTTCAAATGGAGAAAAGCAACGTCCTCTGAAGGAGAAAACTGTAGCTTAGTATTTCACATTGTCATTCGCTCCGGATTTGTTTATTGATTGAATGGGCAATCCAAAACATTGAGCTACAACTGAAGTTCATCTCATGGGAAATAACACTCAACTATATACCAGAATCATGGAAGAGTATCCTGTTTTATCACCGTCTCCATCACTTCTGCTGCAAGTGGATTCTTTAGCGAGAGGATGTTGCAGTAAATCTCACAAGGACAGCTTTCTTGAGCACTGCTAGATGGCTAAAGATTAGGTTTACAGTTACAGAATGAGTCCTCGAGTAAACACAGCCATTTACAACTTTCCCGGGATCTAAAAGCTAAGCAGTGAGGTTTCTGAGCTTTTTCTCTGGGGATAAAAGAAAAAAAAAAAAAAGAAAGAAAGGAAAAGGAGAAAGAAAGAAAAAGAAAAAGAGAAAGAAAAGAGAGGATTCCCTCAATATTAATTGTCCTATTGTATAACGCTATTGGAGGCCCCAGATTACATACCTATTGCCATTCTTCAATGTGCAAAATTTGAATACCTAACTCACCAATAGTTACAAGGGAATATAGCTTACTATTATCAATCCTTTCAAAACTACCGTGATGAAAGTCTCTGTCCTTAAAAAATGTCAAATCGTGGCTCATAGAACTCTCTTCTGTTCTTTTAATGACTGATCTGTGGTTCTGTACTACTATCAACAAGTTGTTTCCGGAACCCACCCCTGCGTTATTCAACCCACCCTCGTCCCTGGCAAGTGTGACTAGTGTGACTGTTGTTGTTTTCTTCAAAAAGGAGTTCAAGTTGTGAATGACATCAGTTCATGGCAGCCAAACCAAACCTCGCTTTTAATTGCAGATCTCAAATGCCCTCCCCGCAATTAAAATAAAATGCACGAAGTGTTGCCAACTGTTTTTCTAACTCTTCCAAAATGGAGAAGATCCAACACGATGGGAGCTTTCAGATGGATCGAATCGCATTAAGACACATAAACATTTAAAATCACTTGCACGGTTTTTTCTTGCTGTTTTGGGGAAATGTTGACACTTAAGTCTTAGAGGTTGTCAGTCAGGATGAGCATATGGCTGTTGACTGCCATTTATGTCCCTATGAAGTCAAGATGGTTCTGCCTCTTTATTTTATTTTTAAGTTTTATTATTATTATTTCCTTAAATTCCAGTTTTGTTAGGATGTGTGTGGGTGGGGGTGAGGTGGGGTGAGGGCTGTGCACGTGTGTGCATATGTATGTGAGCAAGTTGGAGGCTAGAGGTTCATCTGGGTGTCTTTCTCTATCGTCCTTTGTAAGAAAAAAGTTATTCTCCCAAACATACTTCATTCTCTACCTCTTACAGGTATGTATGTATGTATATATGTATGTATCTATCATCTATCCATATATGTATGCACATACACATATATGCATGTATATATGTATGTACATACACATATATATTTACATATACATAGATAAATAGATATACATGCATACGCACGTGTGTGTGTGTGTGTGTGTGTGTGTGTGTGTGTGTGTGTATTTCAGCATCTTGTCAAGTCCAGACTTTAATTCAAAATCTACATCCAGGACAGCTCCAGAGAAGCAACCCATTGGTGCTCCTATTTCCTGTCACAGACAAGTCACTTGTACTGGATCTGCTCCTTCCTACTCACGGGTGGTTCCACAGACCCTGGGAAGCAAGGAAAGAGCCAACTCTCCTAAGACTGGACCAACATCCTCATCTCCATTTTCTTAGCTTTCCCAAAATCAGCAGGAAGTAGCTAAAGATCAAGATGAGCCTATTCCTGCTTGTTTAACCATCACCTCTTTCTAGTTTCTCCTTTTTAAAGTTAAACCAAAATAGAGGAATGTTAGCATTCCTTCTGGGCTCCACACAACTCAACAGCCAGGTAGGCCTGGCTTGCTGTAAAAAGGACTGTTTGGTCCCTCCTGTCTCTCTGCCTCTTCTTTCTTTCTCTCTGACTCTCTTCTCTCCCTAACTCCTCTCTACCTCCTCCCCCCCTCTCTCCACATGTTCCTATTCAGCCTCCTTTCTCTCTCTCTCTCTCTCTCTCTCTCTCTCTCTCTCTCTCTCTCTCTGCCTCTACTCCCTTCTAAGTTCCCCTTCCCATGTCCTAAATAAATTTAATTCTATACCGTATCTGTCATATGGCTGGTATCTCAGGGGGAAGGACTGTCTCAGCATGGGCCCACTGAGGCACCCCTCCCACCTTATCATACTGCAATCTATCAAATATATCTTTGGCTCTTTTTTAATAAAACACAAAAGCCTGAACTTTATTAGTTGAGACAGGGTCTCTCAGTGAGCTTACCTGTTTTAGATAGTCTGGCTTGCCAGCAAGTCACCCAGGGTCTGCTCGTTTCTGACGTCCCACCATTGTGTTTTCGGACCTGTACAGCATGCATAACTTTTACATGACTGGAGGGATCTGAACTCAGATCCTCACGCTTATGCAGCAAGCTCTTTAACCCCTGAGCAATCCATCTCCACAGTCCACAGTGTTACTTCTTCAGTAGTTAGCTCCCGGGCTTCCTCTTGCTTTGTGATCTGGCATTGGTTCAGTATTACTCGTGAGAAAGGACAATCTTTGAGGTCTATTGGCCTTGAGCTTCTTCCTTAATTTCAGTGTAATTCAATATCCTCCTTTGTAAGCCATGAGTGGCAACCCATGTCTTGCAGAATTCACCTTTATTTTGTTAACTGAAGAAAATGAAGAAGAAAGCAGATTAACTATCATGTTCATCATCCTCATCAAATGAATTGTTTTTATTAGCAACAATACCACAAAAGTAAAGGGGATAAGGTAGAAGAAAGCAACAAGAAAAGTCTCCGCACTTCCTCAAACTGAACAAAGGTAACTTCTCTAATAAAGCCCCCAGGTTTTTACTCTCAATGAATGGAAAAGGATTCATTCAAAGCAGGCATTGGCTGAAGGGATACAAATGTGTCCATTCAAAGCCACGTTGCCATCTCTTGGCTGGACTCCTCTTGTGTTTTAGAAGGATGAACAGAGCAAAGCCACATCTCATTAGGTAATGAGGTGATGATGAGCCCTTTTTCTCACTGAGGAGGCTGAGTTTAAACTCTGCTTCTTCAAACACACTGCGTGAGGCTGTGTGACTTTCTGATCTCTTCTCCGTGGCTCTTCATTTGACCTGAGAATACACGAGTGTGCTTGTTCACTGGTGTTCCCATCTGTGCAGATATGCTCAGACTCTCAGATTTAACAAGCCTCATTGTATCAACTTTCAATTTTCCCTTCCCATCTGCTGAATGCGACAGATAAACTCCTTGGAAATGTTTTATTATCTTTGGTTTTATTTAGGATTGCATGGACACAGATACTCACTTCTTTATCATTTATCATGAATCTTTCTCTTGTTTTTAAGAGCACTATTCATTCTACAGAGTTGGGCATTTGGCTCAACATAGGTATCAAGGATATACGTACATATTCTATAAATGTGGAAAACATGAAGGATTGTATGTACAAGAATGCAAAACTTGAAATCTGGAGAGTGATGGTGCACACATGTAATTCCAGCCTGTAGGGAACTGAGGCAAGAGGTTTCCAGTAACTGGAAGCTGACTTGGACTACATAATGAGTTCAAGGCTGTTGTATAGACAGTATAATGAAACAGTGTGCTAAGAAAGCCTTAGAAAGGGCTGGAGAGATGGCTCAGTGGTTAAGAGCACTGACTATTCTCCCAGAGATCCCGAGATCTGTAATGGGATCTGAAGCCCTCTTTTGGTATGTCTGAAGAGAGCAATAGTGTATTCACATACGTAAAAACAAATAAATGAATCTCTCTCTTTTTTTTTTAAAAGAAAGTGTTAGAAAACATGTGTTATGGCTAGGGCAGAACCAGACGGGGGACACAGACCTCAGGAAGTGCAGGGGAGGGACAGAGCTGACTCAGCGATCACCCCTGCCCCCTCCCTGCGAGAAGAAGGCCTGCATCCTGAGTGGGCTTTAGCCCCAGGAATCAGCCGGGAGGCATAGGCTTCAGGAAGTGCAGGGGAGCCACAGGACTGCAGAGAGAGGAGTCTCTCAGCTTCCGAGGGACGGAGCTGGCTCAGCGATCACCCCTGCCCCCTCCCTGCGAGAAGAAGGCCTGCATCCTGAGCGGGCTTTAGCCCCAGGAATCAGCCGGGAGGCATAGGCTTCAGGAAGT
>JADRCD010213478.1:0-34034 GCA_019843815.1 Montemys delectorum
TTATTATTATTATTATTATTATTATTATTATATTATGGAAAATAGGCAAGTTTTAATATGCAGTAAGAGATCTAAATAGATTATCATATGCACATATAATAGAATTAATCTACTGTTAAGCAAATGAGACTCAAATCAGATCCCAGGGTTTCATGAATGAAATCTCAATCTGCCCAGAATGTGTCAGAGCTTGTGATTCTGGAATAGGGCAAGCCTAGGAGTAAGTTTTAAAAGCATGGATTCCTGCCCAAATAGAGTCACCCCTACTGCCGACATGGGAAGCTAAGCTCTCAGGCATGTGCTCCTGCCAATGGCTTGATGTAGTCCATTGAACTAGGAGAAAAGGGTGATCCATGTCAGTGGCTGATCAACAATGTAAGGAATGATGACCCTACCCTGGGCCTGCCTCCAGATTGAGCTCCTCTGATTCAGAGAACACAAGGTTAGAATTCTAGGGTAAACCAAAACAAAAGCACTGGGATTTGGTTTCCTATATATGACTACTTCCTAACATTTAAACAAGGTAATTAAACTAAAGTTGGTGAGGCAAATCAAACCAAGAGGTATGTTGATGGGTGGATGCTTATGTAATGATGCAAGGAAAAAAGAAAAGAAAAGAAAAGAAAAATCAAAACACCCTTTCTGGGTGGTGAGATTTTACATATGATTAAATGTTAAATTTCTTCTCAGTAATTCCTCGTGCTTAAGCATTCTCTTGGCATTTATTATCTCTTAAGCATCTTCCTCTCAGAGTTGGATACTCCCTCCAATTAACTACATTTAACTTCCAAAAGAGCCATATGGCAGACACGTAGATTCTGACCTTACCTAAGCTTTATGAAGTTCCTGGAGCTTGGAATATATTTCTAACTTGGGAAAATTTAAAGCTCCCTTTAACTCAGACCTCATAGGCAGACAAATGCCCACATGTTCCCATTCCTAAGAAGCTCACTGATGAGCTGGGGCTGCTTAGTCTCAGGGAAAGCATTTAAAACTGGGATGTACTGTTTAATTGCTTTCACAGATGACATTGAGTCCCATTCACTCTCAAAGATGCTTTTCTCCATCCTCATGGGCCAGTCTGGACAAGGAGAAAGGCAGATGGTTTTTGCTTTGAGAGGTTCAACTTTCATTGGCCATAGGACTATGGGTTCCTACTGCTCCAGGCCTGCTGCTTGGCTCTCAGTGCCATTTCTAGGATCTATCCCTGCCATAACGTACAGGAGGGGGAATTTGTGGCTATGAATAAATTCTGTAGTTTTGAAAAAAGTGTAAAAAGGAGGATGAAAGAAATGTGAGCTATTTGCATTCAGCTTTGGAAACAATCCGTAGAATATTCTAGGATGAAATAGCTATTCCTGGGAGGCTCACAAGCTCTTTATGGAAGCAAGAGGAGATTTGATATATATTATGTATTTAATAGGCCATCTCCAAAATGTTTCTTTTAAAGAGACATTATAACTTTTTATCACTTGAATGATGGGTATCATAAAGTCTTAATAGAGGCAGAACTGCCAGAATGGAAGTACTTGTTTCCATCAACAGAGGAAATGTGACAGATTGAAACATGAAATTTAGGATGAAAGTTCTTGAAGTCTCCCTGTCCTCGGGGAAAAAATGAAAAAAATAAAAAAAGCCGCAGCAGAGATTTTTCCTCCCCGAGGAAAGACTCATTCATAATGATTTCTAAAGAGAGACCATCTCTGCAATCTATGGAAGTCTTTTTGTCTAAGTTATGCAGAATAAGGAAATCCATTTTAGTTTGTTGAAGTTGATCATTTAAGTTACAGGCTCACAGAATGGTGCTGCTATTACAAGGGACTTTTAAAAGAATTATTAAGAATAGAAACTATAGAATATTTGAAAGTATTTCTCTGCACTCTTTAAGTTTATGGTCTTGTAAAATTCATGCTGCTTTACATTTAGTTCCACGCTTGTTGAGTGTGGTTGATTCACTCACTATGAGAGGAAAATATTTCTGTGGATAATTCAACTTTCCACCTTTTTTTCTCACCCAAGCACAAATACTGCATAAATCCTTAACCCTTCATTTTTTGATGTATAGTTCATCTTACACAGAGGGCTCAAGATAAGACACATTTGTTCTATGGAAGTTTTAACTTTTATTAAAGTATTATTTGGTGGTTCTAGAGATTCTATAGAGACGTTAGGGGAGAGAGAGGCCATCCGATGTTTCAGTAGCACTGCAAAGGCCCACAGTGGGCCAGGGCCCTGTCTCTGGTATAGACACACTCACTCACTGTGGACCAGACTGGCTTGATAGTACTCACATGGAACTTGCTTGGGTCTCAGGTGAGTGAGATCTTTACAAATGGACCTGGAATTTTGTTTGATACAAAATTGTTGGCTTTGTAGTTTAAAGAAACAATCTCACCTCCTGGGATTCAGGACTAAGATTACTTCAATGTAGAAAATTTAAGAAACATGGCAAAGAAAATTCATGATTTTACTATCAGGCGGTAGCTTCTGGTTACATAGCTTTCTAGACCTTTCTCTGGCAGGCATGTTGCTAGGGTCTGGATGTGTCCTTTCCAGAATTCAGGTAACACCAATGTGAGAAGGGGTAACACCGCGGTGACTAGGCCACTAGGAAATCCACTCCTATGAACGGAGTTAGGTGCCCTTCTGACTCAGGGGATTGGTTCTTTCTTCCTATTCTTCATTCTTCATATGAGGACATAGCCAGAGGCCATCACCAGGTGCCAGTTCACGAACTTGGATATTTTTGCTTCCAGAACCCTAAAAAATTACATTTCTGTTCTCTGAAAGCTACAATTTCAGGTGTGACAGTATAACATCAGAAGATGGACGAACACACATGTACACACCACATATATTTTTCTTTACATAGGTAATAGTACATATCACTTATATTATTATTAATATTCCATGCCAATAACTACCTTTTACTACCAGTACAATAATTACCATTTTGTAATAATCATTACAAAATCACTGTAAGGCAGTTCAGGGATTTCTGTGACCCCTACAGCCTTCAGAGTGACAATCTGCAGGAGGCAAGAAGGCAGCTCCATTCAACAGAACTGATATTCAACAGAGTAGCCAATATTGCTTCGAACTTTGGGAATCTGACCCTGAGTGTTTTATTTTAGGCATATTTAAGCATAGCACAATTTGATGAAAAATTTTCTGGTGATAATTAACTCAGTCCTATGCGTACAATAAATCATGCATAAATCTCTTTTAGGAACAAGATAAACTAAATAATGATTGGAAATGACTACATTAAAATTCTTGGTATAGTATACATGACACCTTCCATAGATTGACTGAGAAAAACAAGCTTATGGCATGGGTCTAGGAGAGGCCTCTGGCCACACAGATAGTGCAAAGGTCATCAGGGTAAAATACATGTCTACTTCCAGCCTTCTGAGCAGATAACAGAGACTGCCTTGTGTGATAATATTCTAGGTTCCCCTAGTGCTTATTTGTGAGCACAAGGACCTCGGTGTCTCCTATAAGTTAGTATCGATATTTCACTGTATATACATCCATAATTTATTCTACAAGTCCTTTTGGTGGAATTTAGATTGTCCCAAGCTCATTTTAAATGATAAATAATAATGAAATGGAAAACTTAAAAAAATATTTACTGGTAGTGTTTCAATCGTTTTTGGGCAGACCATTGTAAAGACTATTGATTTTCAGCTGGCACAGACATGAATCACATCTTTCTCAGATTGAAATAGGAGCAATGGCCCTCAGATTGAAATAGGAGCAATGGCCCTCAGTAGTAGGAGGGGCTTGTGATACTTACATTTTGAAAATGCTCAAGAGATACAGAGTTGGTTATGATGGTCACGCATGAGAAATCTGGCTGGTTTTTTCAATCACAGAAATGTAATAACATAACACAATCACAACCATCTTTATTATAGAAGGCTCAGGCATCTCTTGCTCAGTGCCCGGCTGTATAGCCATTCTGCCTGGGCTAATTTGGAATTTTGTCATTTGTATGTGCCAGCCCAAGGTCAAGGATACTTCTACAGAATGTTCCCGGGCTAGAAAAGGGCCCTGGCTTTGGGATCAGCTTTCTATTCTCAGGCTTGTTGCTCTGACCTATAAAAAGAAAATGAACAGTAATTATTTCATAGAGTTGTAGTTACACATTTGAACACAGCTCTATAAAAGTGACTTATGATCTTTAAAGCATGACATGAAGATAATTCATCCTCATTACTATTCTCACACTAATAAAATCATAGCATTTCATTGTGCCTTTATTTATTTAAACATTGTAAGTTCTCTCTGCTGTGGAGGGAACAGTAAGTAGTGACAGTGTCTTCTCAGTGAGTCCCTGATTCAACTGAGCTATGAGGTAGCTCATCCTCCGGGTCTCCTTTTCCTTATGTTTGTCATACAGTGACCGTTCTATCCAGAATGGAAAGGCATGTGCTAGGGAGATGTGCAGGCCTGGGCACCTGCCTTTGTGCCATTAGTAGCTCCTACAAAGTCAACCTCTAGGAGACGGGATATGGTAAATTCAGAACCACAAGCTACCGTGCTGTAAGGTAAGAGTGTCATTTCCTCTGGCTAGCTTCAGGGAGAAAAATGCCTTCCCTTCCCTATGTTAGCTCTTGTATGAACAACAAAGTTTAAAATTGTGTTTTCCTGGCTGGACATCTTAAACACTCTCAGGGACCATAGCCTTCTTGCTGGTAAAGTCCCCTCCAGAGTTCACCTATTAGAAAACCTTAATATAATGTGTGCTGGAATCTGTCTATTCTCAGTTTCTTTCTTTTTGAGAGATGGGCAGCCTTGCTGCCTTTTTCCTTAAACAAGTGCTAGAGATTGAAGACCAGAAGAAGGTGAGCCACATCAAGTTATCACCACTGCTGAGCTAAACCCAGGAGATAGAGTGTATCTTAAAATACACTGACATTCAAGTACATCATGACAGATAGACAGATGCCTTTTCTTCAGGAGAGAAGACAGTTGCATGTAATTTTATTACCTAATTTCTAAGATTCTAAAAGAAGTGGGTTTTAACTTGGATATTGAAATCTACTATGTTCAAATTATATAAATAAATAAATGGCAAAGAATTAGCACATAACCTTTGCATACCATTCCATTTCTTTGAAATCAGCTCTACATTACTGATAATACCTATTGTTCAAGTGATACAATAAGTGCTGCATTGTTTGGAAGATGATATAAGAACAAATCTACATGTTTCATTATAAGCAGGTTTTTTTTTCTGGTATTTTTAAAACTGTGGAGACACACATCTCATGCCTATGGAGGGCACTACTAGTTAATGTTACTGAAGACAGTTCATGACTATTCTGAATAGAAATAGTACCATAGGTTCAGACATGGTAGCTTTTGTTTAAAATGCTATTATTTTGCCTGGAAGAAGATGACCTAGACAACAAGTCACCATACCTTCCTCACACTATAAAAGCTGGCAGAGAGGTCAGGATGACTTGAAGTTCTTTTATTGAAAGTGTTGCTTTTCTACCTCCCTTTTCAACTAGGAGGACATTCTGCAGATCCACAGCCTTCTCTGCCCCTTCTTCGCAAGCAGAGAGCTTGCCGTCGGGTAGTGCTCCAACCCAGAGACTCAGGTGAGATATCCATTTTCTCTCCAGTGACCTTCTAAGGCAGGACCAACCAGGAGGCACAGGCCTCAGAAACAGCAGGGCGGCCAGCACAAGATCCTTTCTACCTCCCTATTTCACCTAGGAGGAGGTTCTACAGATCCACAGCCCTCTATGCCCCTTCCCTGCAAGTGGAGAGCCTGTCTCCAGGGTTTGTTCTGATCCCAGGACTCAGGAGGGACTACTGATCCACAGCCCACTGCACACAGGTCTTACCTGAGGAGAACTGATCTCCCAGAAGTGCTGACACAGGCTTACAGACCCGCAGGAGGAACAAGCTCCAGCCAGAGACAGCAAGAACATCTAACACCAAAGATCAACAGATGGCGAAAGACAAACACAAGAATCTTACCAACAGAAACCAAGACTATTTAGCTTCATCAGAACCTAGTACTCCCACAACAGCAAATCCTGGATATTCCAAAACATCAGAAAAGCAAGATTTGGATCTAAAATCATATCTCATGATGGTGATAGAGGAATTTAAGAAGAGCCTGAATAACTCGCTTAAAGAAATACAGGAGAACACAGGTAAACAAGTTCAAGTCCTTAAAGAAGAATCACAAAAATCCCTTAAAGAAATACAGGGGAACACAGGTAAACAGGTTCAAGTCCTTAAAGAGGAAGCACAACCAAACATGTGAAGGAACTGAACAAAACCATCCAGGACCTAAAAATGGAAGTAGAAACAGTTAAGAAATCACAAAGAGAGACAACTCTGGAGATTGAAATCCTAGGAAAGAAGTCAGGAACCAAAGATGCAAACATCACCAACAGAATACAAGAGATAGAAGAGAGAATCTCAGGGACAGAAGATACCATAGAAAACATTGACATAGCAGTCAAAAAAACCTCAAAATGCAAAAAGCTCCTAACCCAAAACATCAAGGAAATCCAGGATACAATGAGAAGACCAAACCTCAGGATAATAGGTATAGAAGAGAGTGAAGACCTCCAACTTAAAGGACAAGTAAATATCTTCAACAAAATTATAGAAGGAAACTTCCCTAACCTAAAGAAAGAGATATCCATGAACATACAAGAAACCTAGAATTTCAAATAGACTGGGACCAGAAAAGAATTTCCTCCTGCCACATAATAGTCAAAACACCAAATGCACAAAACAAAGAAAGGATATTAAAAGCAGTGAGGGAAAAAGGTCAAGTAACATATAAAGGCATACCTACCAGACCTCTCACCAGAGACTATGAAAGCCAGAAGATCATGGGTTGATGTTATACAGACCTTAAGAGAACATAAATGCCAGCCCAGGCTACTATACCCAGCAAATCTCAATTATCATAAATAGAGAAACCAAAGTATTCCATGACAAAACCAAATTTACACAATATATTTCCACAAATCCAACCCTTCAAAGGGTAATAAATGGAAAAATTCAACACAAGGAGGGAAACGACATCCTAGAAAAACTAAAAAAGTAATTTTCCAACAAAATTAAAAGAAGATTTACACATGAACAGATTTCCAAATCTAACAACAAAAATAACAGGAAGCAACAATTACCTTCCCTTAATATCTATTAATATCAGTAGACTCGATTTCCCAATAAAACGACATAGACTATCAGACTGGGTACATAAACAGGACCCAACATTTTGTTGCATACAGAAAACCTACGTGAGTGAAGAAGACAGACACTACCTAAGAATAAAAGCATGGAAAACAATTCTCCAAGCCAATGATCCCAAGAAAAAAGCTCAAGTAGCCATTCTAATATCGAATAAAATCGACTTTCACCCTAAAGTGATCAAAAAAGATAAGGAGGGACACTTCATGTTCATCAAAGGTATGATCTACCAAGAGGAACTTTGAATTCTGAACCTCTATGCTCCAAATGCAAGGGCATCTACATTCATAAAAGAAACTTTACTAAAGCTAAAAGCACACATTGCATTGCACATAATAATAGTGGGAGATTTCAACACCCCACTCTCTGCAATGGACAGATCATGGAAACAGAAACTAAACAAAAACATGGTGAGACTAACAGAAGCTATGAAACAGATGGATTTAACAGATATCTATAGAACATTTTATCCTAAAACAAAAGAATATACATTCTTCTCAGCACCTCATGGTACCTTCTCCAAAATTGACCATATAATTGGTCACAGATCAGGCCTCAATAGATACAAGAAGATTGAAAAAATTCCTTGCATCCTATCAGATCACCATGGTCTAAGGCTGCTCCTCAATAACAACATAAAAAATAGAATGCCCACACATACATGGTAGCTCAACAACACTCTACTCAATGACAACTTGGACAAGGAAGAAATAAAGAAAGAAATTAAAGACTTTCTAGAGTTTAATGAAAATGAAGCCACAATATAGCCAAACTTATGGGACACAATGAAAGCAATCCTAAGAGGAAAATTCATAGCTTTAAGTGCCTCCAAAAAGAAACTGGAGAGAGCATACACCAGCAATTTGACAGCACATCTGAAAGCTCTAGAACAAAAAGAAGCAAATTCACCCAAGAGGAGTCAAAGGCAGGAAATAATCAAACTCAGGGCTGAAATCAACCAAATAGAAACAAAAAGAACTATTCAAAGAATCAACCAAAGCAGGAGCTGTTTCTTTGAGAAAATCAACAAAATAGATAAACCCTTAGCCAGACTAACTAGAGGACACAGAGGGGAGACATAACAACAGACACTGAGGAAATCCAAAAAATTATGAGAGACTAGTACAAAGCCTATACTCAACAAAACTGGAAAACCTGGATGAAATGGACAATTTTCTAGACAGATACCAGGTATCAAAGTTAAATCAAATCAGATCAACAATCTAAACAGTCCTATATCTGCTCATGAAATAGAAACAGTCATTCATAGTCTCCCAACCAAAAAAAGCCCAGGACCAGATAGATTTAGTGCAAAGTTCTATCAAACCTTCAAAGAAGACTTAATACCAATAATCCTCAAACTATTCCACAAAATAGAAACAGAGGTTACTCTACCCAATTCGTTCTATGAAGCCACAATTACTCTTATGCCTAAAGCACATAAAGACTTAACAAAGAAAGAAAACTTCAGACCAATTTCCCTTATGAATATCGATGCAAAAATATTCAATAAAAATCTTGCAAAGCAAATCCAAGAACACATCAAAATGATCATCCATCATGATCAAGTAGGATTCATCCCAGGGATGCAGGGATGGTTTAATATTAAGAAATCCATCAACGTAATTCACTATATAAACAAAAAGAAAAAAAAACATATGATCATCTTATTAGATGCTGAGAAAGCATTTGACAAAATCCAACATCCTTTCATGATAAAAGTCTTGGAGAGATCAGGAATTCAAGGCCCATACTTAAACATAGTAAAAGCAATATACAGCAAACCAGTAGCCAACAACAAACTAAATGGAGAGAAACTTGAAGCAACCCACTAAAATCAGGGACTAGACAAGGCTGTCCACTCTCTCTCTACCTATTCAATATTGTACTTGAAGTCCTAGCCAGAGCAATTAGACAACAAAAGGAGATCAAAGGGATATGAATTGGAAAGGAAGAAGTCAAATTATCACTACTTGCTGATTATATGATACTATACTTAAGTGACCACAAAAATTCACCAGAGAGCTCCTAAACCTGATAAACAACTTCAGCAAAGTAGCTGGATATAAAATAAAGTCAAGCCAGGCAGTGGTGTCGCATGCCTTTAATCCCAGCACTTGAGAGGCAGAGGCAGGCAAATTTCTGAGTTCAAGACCAGCTTGGTCTACATAGTGAGTACCAGGACAGCCAGGGCTACACAGAGAAACCTTGTCTCGAAAACCTCCCCCAAAATAAATAAATAAATAAATAAATAAATAAATAAAATGACCTCAAGAAAATTATTGGCCTTCCTCTACACAGAGGATAAACAGGCTGAGAAAGAAATTAGAGAAACAACACCCTTCACAATAGTTACAAATAATATAAAATACCTTGGTGTGACTCTAACTAAGGAAGTCTCTGAAGAAGGAAATTGAAGAAGATCTCAGAAGATGGAAAGATCTCTCATGCTTGTGGATTGGCAGAATTAATATAGTAAAAATGGCCATCTTGCCAAAGCAATCTACAGATTCAATGCAATCCCCATCAAAATTCCAACTTAATTCTTCACAGACTTTTAGAAAGAGCAATTTGCAAATTCATCTGGAATAACAAAAAACCCAGGATAGCCAAAACTATTCTCAACAATAAAGGAACCTCTGTGGAATCACCATTCCAGTCCTTAAGGTGCCCTACAAAATAACTATGATAAAAACTGCATGGTATTGGAACGGTGACAGGCAGGTAGATCAATGGAATAGAATTGAAGACTCAGAAATGAACCCACAAACCTATGGCCACTTGACCTTTGACAAAGGAACTAAAACCATCCAGTGGGAAAAAAGACAGCATGTTCAACAAGTGGTGCTGGCTCAACTGGCGGTTAGCATGTAGAAGAAGGCAAATTGATCCATTCTTATCTCCTTGTACAAAGCTCAAGTCCAAGGGGATCAAGGACCTCCACATAAAACCAGATACACTGAAACTAATAGAAAAGAAAGTGGGGAAGAGCCTCAAACACATAGGCACAGGGGAAATTTTCCTAAACAGAAAACCAATAGCTTATGCTCTAAGATCAAGAATCAACAAGTGGGACTTCATAAAATTGCAAAGCTTCTGTAAGGCAAAGGACACTGTCAATAGGACAAAACAGCAACCAACAAATTGGGAAAAGATCTTTACCAATCGTATATCTGATAGAGGGCTAATATCCAATATATACAAAGAACTCAAGAAGTTAGACTCCAGAGAACCAAATAAGCCTATTAAAAAATGGGGTATAGAGCTAAACAAAGAATTCTCAATTCATAAATACCGAATGGCTGAGAAGCACCTAAAGAAATGTTCAAAATCCTTAGTCATCAGAGAAATACAAATCAAAATAACCCTGAGATTCTACCTCACAGCAGTCAGAATGGCTAGGATAAAAAACTCAGGTGACAGCAGATGCTGGAGAGGTTGTGGAGAAAGAGGAACACTCCTTCATTGCTGGTGGAATTGCAAGCTGTTGCAACCATTCTGGAAATCAATTTGGCAGTTCCTCAAGAAATTGGACATAGTACTACCAGAGGTCCCAGCTATACCACTCCTGGGCATATACCCAGATGATGCTTTAACATGTAGTAAGGATACATGTTCCACTATGTTCATAGCAGCTTATTTATAATAGCCAGAAACTGGAAATAACCCAGATGTCCCTCAACAGAGGAATGGATACAGAAAATGTGGTACATTTACACAATGGAGTATGGCTCAGCTATTAAAAATAACAAATTTATGAAATTCTTGGGGAAATGGATGGACCGGGATAATATTATCCTGAGTGAGGTAATCCAATCACAAAAGAACACACATGATATGCATTCTCTGATAAGTGGATATTAGCCTAGAAGATCGGAATATACAAAGTAGAATCCACAAACCACAAGAAGCTCAAGAAGAAGGAAGACCAAAGTGTGGATTTTCAGGGACAAACTATGGAGCAGAGACTGAAGGAAGGACAATCCAGAGAGTGCCCCACCTGGGAATCCTTCTCATATTCAGTCATCAAATCCAGACACTATTTTGGATATCAACAAGTGCTAGCTGACAGGAGCCTGATATAGCTGTCTCCTGAGAGGCTCTGACAGTACTCAACTAATACAGAAGTAGTTCACAGCCATCCATTGGACTGAATAAAGGGTCCTCAGTGAAGGAGCTAGAGAAAGGACCTAAGGAACTGAAGGGTTTGCAGTCCCTTAGCATGAACAACAATATGAACTACCTAGTACCCTCAGAGCTCCCAGGGACTAATACTCCAACCAAAGAGTACACATGTGGGGACTCATAGCTCCAGCAGCATGTGTATAGCAGAAGATGACCAAGTCAGTCATCAATGGGAGGAGAGGACATTGGCCCTGTGAAGGTTCTATGCCCCAGTGTAGGGGAATGCCAGGGCTAGTAAATGGGAGAGGTGGGTGGTGAGCAGGGGGAGAGGGTAAGGAACATGGAATTGTTTTAGTTTTTTGTTTTTTTGGTTTTTTTTTCTTATTTTATTTTTCTTTTTTTTCTTTTGGAGAGGAACCTGGGAAAGGAGATACTGTAAATAAAGAAAACATCTAATAAAAATTAAATTAAAAAGAAAAAGAAAGTGTTCCTGTCTGGGCTGGTGCCCTAAGCAGACCTTGGAAACTAATTTGTACAAAGTCCCACAACACTCAGAGGAAGCTCCACTCCCAGGCGCTCTAACACGCCCAGGATCACAGGATACCAGAATCACATGATCACAGAGACAGCTTGACTCTGAGGAGTTCTGACACAACTAGAATCACAGGAAGGACAGGCTCCAATCTGATTTAGCCAAGGCAGGTAGCACTAGAGATAATCAGATGGCGTAAGGTAAGGCAAGCATAAGAACATAAGCAACAGAAACCAAGGTCACTTGGCATCATCAGAACACAATTCTTCCACCATAGCAAGTTCTGGACACACCATCACACCAGAAAAGCAAGATTCAGATCCAAAATCACTTCTCATGAAGAGGATACAGGACTTTAAGAAGGACATAAATAACTACCTTAAAGAAATACAGGAGAACACAGGTAAACAGCTAGAAGCCCTTCAAGAGGAAACACAAAAGTCCCTTAAAGAACTACAGGAAAATATAATCAAACAGGTGAAGGAAATTAACAAAACCATCCAGGATCTAAAAATGGAAATAGAAAAAATAAAGAAATCACAAAGGGAAACAACCATGGAGATAGAAAACCTAGGAAAGAGATCAGGAGTCATAGATGCAAGCATCACCAACAGAATACAAGAGATAGAAGAGAGAATCTCAGGGGCAGAAGATACCATAGGAAACACTGACACAATAGTCAAAGAAAATGCAAAAAGCAAAAATCTCCTAACCCAAAACATCCAGGAAATCCAGGACACAATGAGAAGACCAAATCTAAGGATAATAGGTATAGAAGAGAGTTAAGACTCCCAATGTAATGGGCCAGTAAATATCTTCAACAAAATTATAGAAGAAAACTTCCCTAACCTAAAGAAAGATATGTCCATGGACATACAAGAAGCCTACAGAACTCCAAATAGACTAGACCAGAAATGAAATTCCTCCTGTCACATAATTATCAAAACACCAAATGCACTAAAGAAAGAAATGATTTTAAAAGCAGTAAGGGAAAAAGGTCAAGTAACATATAAAGACAGTCCTATCAGAATTACACCAGACTTCTCTCCAGAGACTATGAAAGCTAGAAGATCCTGGGCAGATGTCATACAGACCCTAAGAGAACACAAATTCCAGCTCAGGGTACTATACCCAGCAAAACTCTCAATTACCATAGATCGAGAAACCAAGATATTTCATGACAAAACGAAATTTACATAATATCTTTCCACAAATCCAGCCCTACAAAGGATAATAGTGGAAAATACCAACATAAGGAGCAAAACTATACCCTAGAAGAAGCAAGAAAGTAATCTCTCAACAAACCCACACAAACATAATTCCACCTCTAACAATAAAAATAACAGGAAGTAGCAATTACTTTTTCTTAATATCTCTTAATATGAAAATTAATATTACCAACATATCCTAATCAATTGAAATCCAAAAATATGAGGAATTAAAAATTCATTGGCTGTCATCCAGTGGTCTCTCTAATTTGGTAATTGGAAAAATAGGTCCAATATTGTGCAATCTATATACTCTTTCTACTTGTTTGTACATGACAGTGTCTTGCTGTGTACCACATAATAGTCTTGAAATCAGGCTTCTCCTATTTTAGCCTCTCCATTAGTAAGATTGTTTATTTGATGTTTTTACACTATACTATGGCTTTCAGAACAGCTTATATATTTCAAAAGTATTTATACAGCTAAAAGAAAAGTAAACTATTAAATTGGGAGGGGGCTTGTAAGAGGACAACAAAGAGTGAGACTGAGTACTTTGCTTGGTGTTTGTAACTATTGTATCAATCTTGAAGATGAGTTTATAAGTTACTCTCTCTGAGATGAATGCTTTTCAAAATCATCACAGCCAATGAAGCAGATTCTTATCCTCACCTAATGTCTGTGCCACCCTCCAAGCAGAACCATTGTTCATTGAAACAATTGGTGCATGTCTTCATGGACAGACCATCTTAATAAACACATCATTTCTTAAATGAATGTAACCTGTTCTCTGTGGGCTGAGAATGCAGACAATCACTCAAGTCAAATAGCTTTGACCATAGCAGGAAATCTGTATCCAAAAGTCATGCCTATAATTCATTTCTTGGCTCAACAGAACTGTCAACTCTTAGCTACTGTGGTGGTAAAATCCTTTGGTGATGTGTGGGTCATTGAAGTACAGCCTTATTACAATGTACTCCAATGTCTAAAAATTGTTCTTATTTTGGGGTTGTACCACAGTAAGAGCCAAGATTTTAAGCTCTACTAACAACAAAACAAACAAACAAACAAACAAACAAAAAGACTTTATCTATTTATGTTCATTTAAAAAATACTAGTAGTGATATATTATTTTAAAATATACAGTTAACATGTTTGGAGTTATTTCAAATTTAAGTTGAGAAAAACCTGTGTATTTTCACTATTGCTGTAGACAAGCATAAGACTGTTCAATTGATTGTTGTTTTATATCAAACAATTTTTATAATACTCACTTTTATTGTTATAATATTTTACAAATTTTAAAGAATATGACAAAATAAAAAAAAAGAAAGTTTTTGCAGGTTTTGAACATGGGGGTCTCTGGGAGGATTGGGGCACAAAAGTGAAACAAGAATGTGATGTAATTCTATTTATTTAAAATATGTTTTTAAATGTTAACAAATTCAGATAAATTGAAATCATGATCTTTACTTAGTGCAATAAAACTTAAATCAATAAAAAAATAAAATTAAAAAAAAGAAAGTGTCCCTGTTTCATTTCCACATTGGCCTATTATTTGAAATCTGATATATTTTGTGTGTGTATGTGTGTGTGTGTGTGTGTGTGTGTGTGTGTAAAATGTGCATGTTTGAGTGTATATGTGTGTCTGTATGTAATGTTGATGTGCGAATGAGTGTGCATGTGTTTTTTGTAAGAGGCACATGTGAGTGCATGTGTATGATGTCTGTGGTGAATGTGTGTATGTGTGTAATGTTGATGTGTGAGTGCATGTGTATGATGTATATGCTTGATTGTATGTATGTATGTATGTATGTATGTATGTATGTATGTATATATAATGTTGGTGTGTGTGTGTGTGTGTGTGTGTGTGTGTGTGTGTGTGTGTGATGAGCCTGGGCTTGTGGAAGTCAGAATTTAAGAACATGATTCTCTCCTTTCATGTGGGTTTTTAGGATTAAACTCAAATCATAGTGATATTACTAGCCCCAAAGCTGCTTTGTGTGCTAAATTCAAATCAGTTTCTTGACAGTCTTCAGGAAGTCTGAAACATAGTTACTGCTTCATTCCTCTGCTTCATGTAGATATCAGCATTCCTCGGCCTGCAGTACTGGGCACTAAAGCCTAGTCACAATAGCACACAGCAAGTACATAGTTAATGCAACTGAATCAAGTCTGAGAAAGTGAACTCCAGTCAATACGGTTGAAGGAAAGTACTGGGCTCATGACCTCTACTATGTAATTTCCTTCCACGGGGCCTAGCTCTTGAAGGTTTGACCACCTCCACAGGCTACTTATCAATTTTCTGTGGTTACAAGTGTTAACACTTGAGCATTTAGATGAAACTTCTGAACCACAGCACTCTCTGCTTTCTAGTCTATACAAATAACATTTTCATCTCAGCATTAATATTGCAACCAGGCATCTGGACCCTTGGAGGCACTCAGAGACTGAGCCACCAACCAAAAAGCATACACAGGTTGGACCAAGGCCTCTACACATAAGTAGCAGATGTGCAGCTCGGACTTCCTGTGGGTCCCCCAACAACTGGAGTAGAAGTTGTCCCTCAAGCTGTTGCAGGTCTATGGAATCCATTCCTCTAACTTGGCTGCTTTATCTGGCCACAGTGAGAGAGGATGTATCTAGTCCTGCAGAGACTTGAAGTACAAGGATAGGGGGGTACCCAGGTGACTTCTATGCTCTCAGAGGAGTAGGAAATGGCAAAGGGAAGGGGCTGTGTGAGGGAGGACAGGGAGCAGGGTGGAATAGCCATCATGATGCAAAGTGAATAAATAAATTAATTAATGGAAAAAATATTGCAGCCAGGATGTTCTAGCCCTCCTATGCTTGCTTATAAGTTCCAGTCACTTGAGGAATTTCATATCCCTTCTAACTGTCCAGCTAGTCTGGGGGTACCTAACCTCTCCCACAAGTGATCTTGGTGTCTGCTATGACTGTGGCTTTCAGGAATCTTCTCTAGATCCCTGTCCTTTGCCAGGCTGAGATGCCCTCCTTCCCTGGCTACTCTTTTTATTTGTCCCAGTGGTGCTATTCTGGTTTGACAATTACTCAGATAATGAAAAATGAGATGCACTTACTAGGAAAAAAGAATGTTTCATTTTAAGACAATTTAAAATGGGAAAATAATTTTATGTATTTATTTGACATGTATGTTCTATTTCTCACACATTTTTCCCCCTCTGTCTTTAGGAACAATTTAAACCAGATTTCCCTCTTTCTGCAACATACAGCATAGACTGTACTGTAAGACAAGTGCCAATTTACAAAGAGACTCCAGAGGAATCCCTTGCCTTTTCTGCCATTTGAGGACATCAGAAATATCTTGGTATAAAGAAGGAAGCAGGCCTTCACTAGATAACAACTTCATTGTCACTTTGTCTTGAGCTACTAGGTTATCAGGACAGTGAGAAATCAATGCAGTTAAGCTGCCTGGTCAACCGATTAGAGACACATCATACATTAATAATAATAAGCCCTATTAAAATAGCCCCACTTTACCTTTGACTGTGACAAGTCTGAGAGGTTGGTTATGTGGTGGCTGAGGAAAAGCCAGAAGGCATCAGGAGGTGTATAGGACTAATTTGGGGCAATGGAGAGGTTCGGTAGACTTCTGGGAAAAGACAGTCAAGCAGTTAGTATAACATAAAATAACAATAACAGAACATCTCAGAGATGGACAAGACCTAAAAGGCTTCCCACGAAAGAGGTAAGAGTGAAGGAAAAATTAGAAAAAAAAAAAAACATTTCTAAAAGAAATCTATTGACATAGTTCTAGGAGCCCCAGTAGGTGGAGGAAATAGACTTGGCAAATATATTGTCCTGCCATTGCAGGAAGTTCTCTAGGGTGAAATTTAGGTTTACTTGTCTGTGGGACAGTGTGGGGCAGTGGTCTACTCAGGTAACTTAAGCTCAGTCAAGTATTTGGGTTTGAGCCCTGGACCCTTGTGGACAATTTCTGCTTGCAGAGGGTGGAAGGAGTATGGCCATAACTCCTGAGTCTTTGGTTCCTGTTTCAGTCACAACCCTTCACAGCTACTCCTGCAGGAGATGTGTGCTCTATCAGGCAGACAATGCCCCAAGCTCCCAGCATTCTAGCTGGACCCTACACCCAGTCATCTGACCACAATCCAGACATGCCACTCCCCATACAATATTAGGGGTGGTTTGCCCCCTCCTCCCTCTATCACTCTCTCACTCTTACTCTTCCCTTCCCTCTTTCTTGCTCTTTGTCTCCTCTCTGCTCTCCCTCTCTTGCTCTCTCTCTTCTCTTGCTCTTTGTTCTTCTTTTGCTTTCTTCCTCTCCTTTCTCTCTCTCTCCTTCCTCTCCTTTCCTTCTTTCTACTTGACCAGACTATTTTTTCCTTCCTACAATAAAATAACTCATTTATACATTGCCTCCTTTTTAACTAACGCACCATGCAGCCACAGGTCAACACAAGGGAGAGAGAGCCATCAGCCTCAGCAACAGGCCCCCGCCTTTGGTACAGCACTTGTCCATGGTTTTCTTTCTCAGATTTTCTATGGTTATGTCCAAGTCTTTGTATGTTTGCAGAGAACACTGTTGCAGTTCTGTCTGGCAGGACTGCTCCTGGGCTCCCTAGCCCCTCACTGTGACTTGGAGGCTTAAGACCATCTCTCCTAAGTGGTACTAGCAGAGAGCTGCCTGATTTCAATGCTTGTGGCCATCCTTTGGCTGACCCTGGACTTTTTATCACAGGGGTGCCTGGCTCTCTATGACACTCCTCACAGACTCAGGAAAGAAACCACTAAGCTGTCTTTGGGGACTGATAGACTTGAGGAGGCTCACTAAGGTGGGATCTTCTCGTAAGTGCACTCTCAATTCTCCTAGTTCCCTTCTCTTTGTAATGCCCTACCCCCATTTAAAGTTAATCACAGAACAGTATGATATGGCTCAGGATGGTGGGAAAATAAACTCATCTGAAGGAACTGGCTCTGACTCTGGATTCCTCAACAAAGCTTCATCTGAGTTTCCCAACACTCAGAGGTCATTAGACCATCTGTGGTAACATTCTTCCTCAAATTCAGCCCATGAGCAAGCTCTAGAGGCTCAGTATTCACATTAACTTCCCAATTCGCACATATTTGGGGTCTTTGCTGTAGTTTTCCTTGCCGAGTAGCCATTGATTGGCCTTGCCAATACCATCATCTTCCTTCCTCTTCTCTTAGTGTCCTAATCTGAGTTCTTCACGCAGAAGCCAGAGAACAGATCGTGTCAAGCCCACAAAACTCAAAGTCTTTCCAACGTCCAAAGCTAAAAGACAGACCCCATATCCTCCCTGGCCCCTCTCCCTTTCTATACACTCAGACTGTGCCTCTTCACTCTAGCCTGATTCTCACAATGACCCTCTGTAGCGTCTTCAGTCAAATCTCTTTATGAAGGTATTTCTCAGCCTGTCTCTTTTTTAGAATGTTAGTTAACATGCAGCTTGCCCTGCTGGCCATTGCTTAATTGTATTTCCCCTTAAGCCCATACAGTTGTGTATAGTTATTGTTTATTGTTAGGTTGTGGTTTCTTCTACTGCTATAGTGGAAGTGTTCAAGGTCATCTATCTGAGTTGTTCATTGCTCTATCCCACACAGTTGAAGTTGAAGTCAGCATTGCCATCATTGCAAGTGCCATCTGACACTAGGTACTTTTTGGTAAGCTGTCAGTAGCCAAAATTATGTTAAAACTGATCCTTGGAGGGAATGTTGCAATCCTAGATGACCAACGGACTTTTAATTTAAAAGGAAAGAAATGTATTTCTCATACTTTTAGACATCAGAGCGTAGAAATCAAGATGAAGGTCCGGACCAGGTTTCTTCATGGTGGAAGAGCTATGGGTGAGCAAGAGCAAGCAATCAAGAGCGGGCTGGAGTCAATTCTTTAAGCATTGTGTGTGTGTGTGTGTGTGTGTTAATGTGGGCACAAGGGTGCCATTGTGTGAGTGTGAAGATCAGAGGACAATTGCAGGTATCAATCTTTTCTTTCTATCTTGTTTGAGGCATTGTGTATCTTCTGTGTACCCCAGGCTAGCTGCCCAAAGGATGCTGGGTCATTGCCTGTCTTCATCTTCCATCGTCTGTAGGAGCCTATGTTTACAGATGCCTGTTCCGCAAGTGTGGATTTTACATGGCTTCTGGGAATTCAAACTCAGGTCCCCACGTTTGCACAGGAAGCATTTTTACCCACTGAGATTTCTTTCCAGCACCTTAGCTGGGTTTTAACAAGCACATTTAGGAGGTCATTAACCTACTCCTATGGTAATGACAATAATTTGCTCTGTTCATCCGTTCTGCTCTCCACTTGGGACCCCATCTCCTCTCATAAGGTGCCACTTCCAATTGCAATGAGGGGAATAAGTTTCCGATGGATGATCTTTGGAGAACACATTCAAACCACACTAAGTGTGAGAAAGATAGCTCTTGAAAATAGTGCAAATGAGAGAAGACAACAGGGAGCCAGCTACCAGAACTTCAGAGGTATGTGAGCAGAACCCAGGCTACCTTATTGATTACACATGAAGTGAAAAGTTAGTGGAGGGCCTAGGATAGGAGAAGAGCAGCCCCCCTCAGGCAGGGACCCAACTGGCAGAGCTAATGCCCACAGTACAGAAGTCAGAAAACTCCATTCCTACAATTCAAGGTCTGATGGGGCCCTGGAGACTCCTGGTATGCAGTAGCTAGCAGGGTAGGCTGTGTGAGTGGGCCAGCAGGGTAGGCTGTGTGAGTGGGCCAGCAGGGTAGGCTGTGTGAGATGGCCAGCTTGGGACAGTTGGAACATGAGAGCTAGGAGAGGCTCCAGACTGCCAGCCCATAACAGAAAGCCTAGCAAGAAGGGAGCTCCACTCCCATCACAACATTTCAGTCCTAATTTGCAGAGCAAACTTGATTTTCAATAAAGACCCCTCAGCACTGATCAAGATGGGACAGTGTAGCCAGAGGACAGAACTTCCAAGTGTTGGTCACGGGTTTGCTCTTTAACCTCACTTGCGGACTCTTTAAAGAAGAAATCTCGAGTACTACCTCAGGAATCCTGAAGAAAGCATCAGGCTGTAGCTTATCGTTGGCTACGGTGGGTGTGGGTTCTTCCTTCCATCCTTCTCCACTCCGTTTTTCCTACCCTTTCAACTCCCTAAAACTAAGTAGGAGAAAAAAAGGATAGAGGGGAAAGGAAAGAAATCTCTGAATAAAATAAGGGGCCAGAAAGTCAGTGACATTATCATTAGATTATTTTCTGTTGATTAGGGGTGTCAAGTTCTTTGGAGCAAGTTTGGATTTTCTTTTCAGGATATCTAATTTCTTCTTGTTGTTGTTTCTTCTTTGTGCACAACTACTTATCAAACCATGACCTACAGAAACCAATAATAATCAACCAACCAACAACCTACCCCACCTCTCAGGACCCTAGCATTTTTACATCCTCTGAAAAGTCTTCAGAATTCCAAATGTCACACAATCACGGACACTATCTGCAGCTGGCAAAATCATACCCATGCTACAGCATGAAGCATTGTCAGCTGCTGTGAAGTAGTCCCATATCCCCATACCTGGGATTAAAATGAACACATTATTATATTTTTTTCTCTCTCTGTGTGTTTTTTTTTTTAAAGAAACCAAAATCCCAAAATGGTCATTACTTCCAGTCATATAAGATAAAGAGTGTATAGCATGAGGGGTTTAGGCAAACCCCAGTTGAGCTAGTCCAGAGATTCCATCCACAGGTGAATGAAGGACCAGGAGTAGCTGGGAACAAGCAGCTTCCAGTGCTGCTGCAGGAATGGAGCTGCTGGGTGACTGGATTTATGGTCCTGGAACAGGATGAATGTCCCTCTAGCATTTAGTGCTGTGTCCACAAGAAAGTGACTGCAAGGTTGGCAGCGAGTGGGATGTAAAGTAAATTAGTTAAATAAATAAATAAATAAATAAATAAATAAATAAGCTAGAAGAGGAAAAAAGTAAAGACAAGAAGGCTTCTTTGCTCTCTCAATTCTATTAAGAGTTTAATGTGAACCTTCATCTTTTCATGAAGCATAAAAACAAGAATGACTTTCTCTTTCCTTCAGTGTTTCTGACCCTGAAGGGATCTTTCAGACAACTCATCTAAGTGTAGAAGAAACAGGGACTTTTTTTGGCCTAACTTAATACCAATACTATGGGTTTAAATACATGTTACATGAGTCAGTGTGATGTGAGCAGAGACTTTGAAACTGTGATGATGATGATGATGATGATGATGATGATCATCATCATCATCATCATCATCATCATCATCATCATCATCAAGAAAGCAGCTCTAAGAGTTCAGGGAAGTTCCCAAGTCTCCAAAGGAAAGCAACAATTGCTGAAACCCAAGTTACCTTCCTCCCTCTTTGCTTTTGAGTGTGTCTCAGAAATGATAAATAAAAAAGAGCAGCAAATACAAAAATTTATAAAACCCTCAAATTCTCGAATTTGTGACCTTTTTCAATCAATGTTCTATATGTGAATTTCTTTATTTTATAGAAGACAGCAATAAAATATACGATTGGTAAACACAGAAAAATGTCTAATACCACTACTGACTACATGAACACAAAGCAAACTATAATTACATACTACCTTACATGCCCTAAATCAGATGAAGTAGACAGGACAGTAGTAAATACAATCAGAAATTGTAGATATTAAAACCATCATAAGTTTGGTGATGGAAATATGTCATGTTAAACCTACTTTAGAAATCATTTGGCAGTTACTTATAGTGTTAAAAAGAAGAGCCATGTGATCTATTACTAAGTATATGCCAAAGAGAAATAAAACATCCATCTCCTTAGAATTGTGCACATGGATGATTTATAGCAGTATTTGTAATAATGCTGCAAAATTAAAGACCACTCTAAGCTGATTAATAGATAAACAAAGTGTGGTATGTCATTTCAGTGCTAAATTATTCTGAAATGTAAAGGACTGAAGCACTAGCAAATGTACTATATGAATGAACCTTGAAAACATTGTGCTAAGTGAAAGAAGCTAGTCCACCCCATGCCAGCCCAAAAACCCCACACACATTGCTCAATCCCATTAATAAGAACTATCTAGAATATAAAAATCTATGTCTAAAGGAAGTCCATTTGTGGTTGACTAGGACTATGTAAGTGGGAAGTCAAGGGGAAACTGGATGAGACTATTGGTACTGATGAGCTTGAGTTTCCTTTAGAGTAATAAAAATATGTGAAGTTTAATGACAGTGACAACTGCACATATCTGTGAAGAAGACAGTTCAAAATAAGATGAATGCAAACAGACAGAAAGCACAGAATCTTCCATCTCTTGCACATGCCCTAATATTCTGCACACGAGAGAGATTATTTAGAACAATGGCAACCAGATTCTACAACCTCCAGATGGTTTTAGCAAATGGATAAGTCATTTTCTATTAATGATAAACACACTTAAGGTTATTGTTCTGAGTTTGGAATTCTAAGCTCCACACAATATAATGATTTACTTCTTCTGGCTTCCTCTTGTTCGGTTGATAGTAAGATAAATACACCATCTTCCCATCTGTCCTATAGATGACAAATATGTATGATTATAGTTCCAATAGCCAGGTAAAGAGGAAAAGGTCAGATCCACTAAACATCTATATGCTCTGGTACCTGATGCATAGTGCTCCTGCTTGCTGTAAGCTGCTTTCTCTTCATTTGTTGTCTAAAACATTAATTAGTATAATTAGTCATGGGACTTTGCCAATATAAGGTAAGAAGGCAAAGATAGTTTTATAATATTTGTAGAGTACATCTGGGGTCTGGAGCACTATGAAGGAGGCTTTGACCCACTGTGTATGACTCACTGAAGAAACTGCATGATACCACCTCGGGAAGCATAAGTACAAAGTCTGAATCACTCTCTTCACACTACCTTCTCATCTACTGCTTTGATAAATGGACCCAACATCTACCTAAAGGGCCTGGTACTGTAAATGTGGTCAAAACCTGGAGAAGTCATACACCTTAGGGGAGAAGTTACATTGATATTTTTTTTTATCTTGTTGTTTGTCTGTTTGCTTGTTTGTTTGTTTTCTGAGACAGGGTTTCTTTGTGTAGCCATAACTGTCTTGGAACTCTTTCTATAGACCAGGCTGTCCTGGAACTCAGAGACCCACCTACCTCTGCCTTCTGAGTGCTGAGATTGAAGGCTTGTTTTCTAAACGCCATGTTGTCAAACTGCCTTCTAAATATCTATGTTTACTTGTATCCACAGATATGTGCTTCTCCCAACCTTGGTCATGGAAGCTTCTGACTGCAAGGGTAATAATAGTTAGCACAGAGAGATGTCATGCAAGCTCATGGCATGGACCCAATGAGGGAAGAAGAGCTATCTCTTGACTCCACAAGAGAAAGACCAATGAGGGTGGCAGCAAACAGATCCTGTGGCTATGAGAGCAACATCCCATAGGGTGGCTGAGGACATAGAGAGACCAATCTGGACCCAGCTAAGCTGAGTACACTGAAGACATGGGTTCACACATAAATGAGATAAGAGAGTGTTTGTCAACTGAAATCTCAGCATGAGGCAATGGCACAAGAGAGTAGCATAGCCACATAATGAGTGACTTTGGAAAATAGTAAAGCTAGGGCTTTGCAATAGAGAGTTTGAAAGGGGAGAATGGGCAGGCCAGCCATCGACGCTGGCTAGACCACATCTCGATATTGTATTCTGTCTGTGACTTACACTTTGAGAAACTGGAACCTATGGTTTTGCCTGATAATGTTGATTGAAGCTAGGCCAATTTGATCCTGAGTCTCTCATCACGCTGTAGTTGAGTAGCTCCTGATAGCCACGAATGTCCCACCTCTGTGTCTGAAACCCTATGCAAGCATCACTTTTCTACTGATCTGTCTCCACTAACAACATGCTGCCCAGGTCTTTGCTGTGACAGTGCCGATGGCTTTGGCTTGGACACTCCTAAAGAATAATATAGCAGGTCCCAAGTCTAGTACATGCTCTGCTGCACAACCTAAGGGAAGTTACATTTTTCTGCACCTCCTTTTGTTCATCTATGAAGTGGAGATGAACAAGAGTATTCTCAGATTTCAGGGACAATTAAATGAGACAATGTTTATTGGGAGTTTAACCCAATATAATGAAAAACCATTGGAAATAGGCCTCGAGAAATATTTGTATTGGAAAGTGTGCCCTGTGCTAGTCAAGTAATGCCTAGTAAATGTAAGCATACATCTTACAATTGCTTCTGCATCCCAGCCCTTCTAGAATTAGTCATCTCCAGTGGGTAAATAGATACAGACCAAACTGGTAGATAGTGACTTATAGATATACCTTGAATATACCTTGCTACTTGCTAAGACATTTTATTCACCAGGTCTGTACTAATTCCTCTAGAGATTGTGTCCACACCATTCTGCCACCACATGCCTTGCAAAATTAGAGACAACAAGAACTTATTAACTAATAGCCACCTTGAATCTTGGTATTGATATTTAATAGTCATTCTCAATATTTGCAAAGGCAGGGATGAGTTCATAAACAGGCCAATGCTATTAAATTGGTAGACTTTACACTGTAGCTTAGCAGCTTAATTGAGCAAGATGATTTGAGAATTGGATAGCCACATGAACCAGAAAGAGTTTAAAGGATGTCACTCAAGGATGGGTAGGTTATATTTATAGCTGAAGAAAAGGGTGTGGTATATAAAGTCAGATGTGAAGTAGAGTCAGTTGGCCAGAACTCCTATCTATCTTATCTGAACCTAGTCTGGACAGCTGGCCACTTCAGCTACTGGTTAGCAGAGTAGGCTGCAGTATGTCTACAGGGGAAGACCAGTTGCAGCTTCAGTGTATGCAACCAGGTTTTAAGATGGACTGTGTCCATCTCAGCGAACTGTTTGTCTTCCACCAAGAAGAGGAACATTGAAACAGCTCAGTGAGTCCGGACTCTCCTCATGATACTAACATGAACCTTGGACTTAGGTAGAAGAACTGGGGCAGAAGACCAGGATGCACAACTCAGAAATCTGGCAAAGATGTGCTCTGGGTGACCTTCATCTGCTTCCATAAGACACTTTGAAGAAATTAATACTTTTAGGGGATTAATCTAGTTTGATCAAGATACTCACATCTGCTGCACTGCTGCCTTGCTTTCACAGACAACTGCCATTGTATCATACATTGTGTACTGTGGGGAGAACGTGAGTGCTTCTAGCATCTCAAGAGGAAAGATGAAGGACAAGGCCTCATCTCTCCAGACAGGATGTGGAGCAGAGAGGATAGGCTTTGCTCCTGCTTTTAGTCATCTTGTGGCCCTGAGTAAAGAGTCTATGCTTTTGAACAATATCAGCCCTAAGTGCCTGTTTCCATATGGAAAAAGATGCTGACTAATGTAATGTATAGACCCCACCAGGATTGTTCCACCCAAACATCCTACTTTAACAATTCTGACTAGAGTGCTAAAAATGTCAGGGCTTTCCTGACTGCTGATTGGCTGGCAGGTTATGGGTGTATCATGCTGGGCCTTGGGTGTGTTTTCTTTACACACTGTGGAAATGGGCTGAAGCATGGGCCACTCTAGACAGTGCTGTGTTTTGGTTGACCACAACATACCTGGTTCAAAGTTAAAGGGCCTGTGGGATACCAGAATACCAAAGAACTGATGGAGAAGTGGCATTTTGGTGAACTGAATCGAAGTACACTACAAACACATGGCTTGAATGCTCCTTGAAATAAACATAGGTTAAGAAAAAAATGGAGAAGGAAGCAAATATTTTGGCAGAACACGTTTTTTTGAACCCCAAATATTTGAAATCTGTTCAGGCAATCTTGCTCAATTCAGAGTGCCATTTAACTCTCATGTGGTGATGGAGATTACACACACAAACAGAGAGACTCAGCATCTTTCTCTAGCTGGGGCATTCCAGAAAGGCATAGACCAACAGCAAGGCTTTCAGGAAACAGTTTCTGAAATCCTCAAGAAGTGGAGGTTTAGATTCATTTATTTTTACTTCTGTGGTGCTGGATCTCACGCTTGACCCACAAAGCTACATCTCTACCCCCCAAAGAACATTTTCCATTCTTGACAGTTCTAAGGGGTAAGACCCCTGTGTGGGTCTAAGGGGACCTCCCATGTATGAAGCTATATCCCTATCTGACTCTTTAAATTTGAGACAAAAGCTCAATAAGTTGCCCTGAGTTCACTTTGTAGCCCAGGTGCACCTTGGACTTACTGCCTTCTCTCTTCAGCCTCCGGAGTAGCTGGATTAGAGGCTGTTCCTCCAGATTCACCTCAAACCATTTGGCCTTTGGAGAGACATGAAAGGAAGGCATAATTAGTGTATGGCTTAAATGATGGCCAATGGAGTGCATATGTGGCCAAGTGTGTGTGTGTGTGTGTGTGTGTGTGTAGGCCAGGGTCAGCCTCATTTGTTACTTCTCAGGAGCACTCTCCACCCTCCACCTTATCTTTTGAGACAACATAACTCATTAGCCCAGAGCTCCTTACGTAGGCTAGAATAACTGACCATCTGCTGGGCAGGAAGATACTCGTCAGGAAGTTGTCTGTTCCAGACCGCAGATGTGTACTTTCCTCCTCTAAGAGTGTTTCACTTTGTAATGAACTGTCCATGCCTCACACAGCTGTGCATGTCTCACCTGAGAACATAAAGGGTAGGGAGCAGTAAGGAACCCTGAATGAGATCCCAATAACAAGTCTGAACGAAAAGGCAACATTACTTGGAAGGCCAGGTTCTGGGACCAATGAGAGTACCATGCATCTACCATAAGCCAGACCTTCATTTTGACCACCAGGCTGAGACACTGAGCCCCTACCTTGAGCTCCCTACCAACTGAGCTCAGTGTCCAGTGACAATTAGAGGTCCTCACCTCCGCTTCCACACCAGCTTCAGGTTTGGAAACTGTGACACTCTGATCCTAGTCATCACAGAGACGGTTAGCTGCCCTCAATCTGCCCACCATTGCCGTTATTTCTTCACCTCCCTGGGAACTGATTTCCCAACAGGCAGCACTGCCTGTCAGCTTGGCTACAAGCTAATAGCGAAGGTGTCTGCTGACAAGGCCCTTGGCATTTGCATTTTAATAAGGGGCTGTTATGAGAGAATTTCCACCCTCGGGAATGAAGTTATAACAGTAAAACACCAGGAAGCAGGATATTTAGAGCAGAGAACCCTCTCCTTAGAGGGTTACACCTGTTGGCTAAGCTAGCCCATGCCTTTCTTCTGTAGAATGGAGCATTTCTCTTCATGCTATTTAGTGTAAGGGAAGGTGGCAGCCCTCTGCAGCAGAATCCAGAGCCCCAGGCATTCTGATTGTTAGACTTTTTAACTGGTAGTGTCTAAAGAATCAGAAACTATGTTACATGACTAAAAAGCCTTTCCTGCCTATGTGCTCATGGCCCAGGTACAGGCCACCTGCAAATCCTGACCTCTAGGGACTTCTATTGACTGGAAGAGGCGGATCTCACTGGTGGGAAGGAGTAAAAGAAGGAAGCACACCCTGTCAGAAGCAGCTGGACACACTTGTTTATCTTCGCATAATATCAGAATTTGACTCACAATGCTCAGAAGTCACCTTGGTGTCTGGCTGCAATATTCGGAGCCAATTCCCCTCGATAGCTAACTATTGGCAGAGATGGGTTGTTTTATTCCAATCTTAACTACTAAGGTTAACTCTTAGATTACATACTACATATTGCATAGTAGTATATATCACATACATAAATGCGTGTGTGTATGTGTGTGTATGTATGTATGTGTGTGTGTGCGTGTGTGTGTATGTATGTGTATGTGTATGTATGTGTGCATGTGTGTGTGTGCGTGTGTGTATGTATGTGTGTGTGTGCGTGTGTATGTATGTGTGCGTGTGCGTGTGTGTGTGTGTGTGCGTGTGTGTGTATGTGTGCGTGTGTGTGTGTATGTGCGTGTGTGTGTGTGTGTGCGTGCGTGCGTGCATGTGTATGTATGTGTGCGTGTGTGTGCGTGTGTACGTGTGTGTGCGTGTGTGTGTGTGTGTGTGTGTGTGCGTGCGTGTGTGTGTGCGTGCGTGCGTGCGTGCGTGTGCGTGTGTGTGTGCATGCATGCGTGCGTGTGCGTGCATGCGTGTGTGTGTATGTATGTGTGTGTGTGTGCGCGCGTGTGCGTGTGTACGCGTGTGTGTGCGTGTGTGTGTGCGTGTGTGCGTGCGCGTGTGCGCGTGTGCGTGTGCGTGTGCGTGTGTGTGCGCGTGTGCGTGCGTGTGCGTGTGTGTGTACACCTAACAGAATGGATCAAGGGTTCCAGAGGCCATGGCCAAGTTAAGGAGTCTAAAGAGAAATGAAAGAGGGCAGAACGTGATAGAGCCTCAAACAAAATCTCTAGTAGAGTCCGACGAGCAAATTCTCTCTCGAAACCGCAGAGCCAAGCTTCTAGGCTAGCTGGGCTTGCTGGGCAAATTGAGCTGCCAGATGCGGTGCGGGGGCCATGGAGGTGATGAGCAAAGTGTCCAATGGAGGCAGCATTAGTAAGGGGACAAACTGAGCTGAAGGCACTGGACAGCAGGAGTTTTCTGCTTGTTAACCCCCTTGACACATGCCATGCATGACTCAGGTGACAGACAGGTCAGTGGGGGCCACCGTCGTCGCAGCGTTTGGCATGCTCCTCCTTTTAGGGTCCACCTGAGGTTTCTCCCCAGTCTGACGTGTGCCCAGCGTTCTTGATATGACTTTAATGTTGTTCATGTGGTCCCAGCTTACTTTGATAAGTGGACAGGTGTCACCCCTTTGCTTTGGGGAATGAGTTACTATCAGTCTGTGCTCATTCGCGTGGTGCTGCAGAGTTATTGCTGATTATGTGCACAGCAAGGTATGAAATCACTCTGCAACCTCAAAACGGAGGGCAAAGCCCCTTATAAAAGAGATTCTCCCTGGGCAGCATACAGTCTAGGAAAAAAGTAAGTAAAACTTTGCTTCTCACAACATGGAATAGCTGAGAGCAGGACACAGCCTGGTACCGACAGTTGGGGAGGGTTCATCTGCTCCCAGGTTAAGCCACTTTCTCCACACCGCCACGGTCTCCTTGCTCCTTGCCTGCCATGGCCTTCTAGTCTAAATATATATTGGGCGGACAAAGCAGCTCTGTTTTAATACTTATGAAAATTACAGATGACTGTAAAAAGAAAAACATAAAATGAGATCAATCACAATGAAAACAAAATTAAGAACTGTTTTGCATTCATTTAATTTTTTAATATAGTCAAGGTTCTGTTTCTAATAAGCTAATGAGCATATGTGTGCATGCTCATTAGCTCATATACATGTCTCATGTACAAGAGTTTTCCTATATTCTTAGGCGATTTTTAAAAATGTATGTCTGATATTTAAAAAGGAAACAATGAAATGTAATCCTGTGATGTGTTTGGTTTTCATCAAAATAATATCTTTACTCTCTTTACTAAACTCCCACATTCATAGGAAAGAGAACTGTCAACTTATAAAAATCTTAAGCACAAGTGCTTGAGTGGGGCAATGTGTAGCATTAAAGCATAGTATATGCTAGGGAAGAAGGTTGGGTTGTTTTTAAAGTAACATTAACTCACAGGAATTCAAACATTCTCACTCTTCACACCCAGACGCTGTTTTGTGACCTATTACAAAGTAACATTTTAAAGGTCTTAAAGTTAATTTAGGTTAGAGTTCTGAATTGTATAATGAGAAAAAACTAGCAACTCATTATTTCCCAGAAAACTTTTATTTTTTTTTTTTTCTGCTTTGGATGTGTCAGAACTTCGGGAACAGTGAGAAAACACAGTTTGTGGGCAGATAACCATGTATTCACCTCAAGATTTTTCCCTCTTAGCTTAACATATCTAGCCAACATGCATCTTATGATAATCGACTTTCATAAAGGGAAATTTGCATTTCTGACTACATAATTTTCTTCTGAAAGGGAAGCTTCTTGGTTTTCTCGGGAAATCCCACCCAAATGACAACGCTCTCTGTTCAAAGTGCAGCAGAGAAGCTTCGGTTGGCTCTCGGTAGAACAAGCTATATGGGGAGCTAGTTAGAATGTTCCAGACGTATGCTGAACCTCCCTAATTCGAAGATGAACTCGAATCTCCTCATTTCTAATAAGTATCACAGAGGGAGTGAAGTTCCAAGAACTATATTTTTGGAAATACTGTTATACTGTGTCACTGTTCCTTTAGTGTAACCAAATGCACCCCCACCAAAAAAAAAAAAAAAAAAAAAAAAAAAAAAAAAAAAAAACTTTAAGAGAAGAAGGAATGTTTATTTTAGCTCCCAGTCTCTGGGTTTTCAGTCTCTGGTTAGTTGGTGTCATCCCTCTGGAGCTTCTGCTGAGCAGAACACCATGGTGGGGAGGAAGTGTGCTAACAGTGAGATCAAGGACATTAAGAAGCAACTGGAGGACAGGAGGAGGGTGTCAGGTACCCCAACACACTCTTCAACAGCATGCTTCCTATGACCTGACATCCTTCCTTCTGTCAGGCTCCACATCTTTAAAGTTCTAGCACATCACAATATTGCTTTGGGCTTGGGACTAAGCTTTTGAATACAGGGCCTATTCAAACTGTAGTGCCTACTAAATAAAGGCCAAAGTCCCCAGTACTGAATATAAGTCCCTCTTTAATCTAGTTCACTTCAGGCTCAGCCCCCCACTAGACCCACAGATATTGTGTCACAATGAACACCCAGCCATCCTGACATATGTTTCTCTTCTAACTCTTAATCTTTGGTTAAACTGGGTACATTCCTCTCTGTGACCTTGACCTCGTCCAACCCTCTGGACCACAGGCTGCATCCATAGTAACCCAAACGGATGTGGCCACAGACCATGGGGAAGCCCCAGCAGAAGGCCTTTCTTTCACAGGAGTATTATGAAAATATTCTTACTTTTCTTTATGGTAATCATCATCAACAGCTCTGCAGAATAACAGTGTAAATGTTAGACAGCTGGGGCTTTGGTTCCTGAGTGAGGCCAATGGGGATGAAGGATTTCCTTGGAGTCCCAGACTCTGGGTCCTACAGATGTGGAAAACATAAGTTCTCTGACATGAGGCTCATATCACAGTGTATACAACTCTTTATTTCTCGGACATTACAGAGTTAGCATGAAAAAAAAATTTTTAAAAATTAAGTTTGCCCTTCATAGGATGGTAGTTCCACTTAGAAAGCTTCATAAAATCATGAGAAGAAAAATACATTTTGAAGGAAAACTAACCCCAGGTGGTGCTGGAAACCTCAGAAGGCAGCTGGCAGCTTTTGCCAACAGTGGCTATAAGCAGAGGCATGCGAAGAGATTTTCTTTTCTATTTTCTAAAAGCCCCTAAAATTAAAAAGCATCAGATATATGGGCTTATGTTCCCAATAGACATCCTAAAACATTCAATACTTTGTGCTTCTCTTCATCAGGATGAAAGCCTTGGCCTTGAGCTTGCTGACCCAGAAGTCCACATCGACCAAATCTCTACATAGCACACTATGCCTTACTAATATGCTATCAGTTTTAGATTTTGATCCTTGAAAGCAAAAACAAGGTCCAGGCAGAAATAGCTAATATATTTCCTTCCAAGTTTGGAAGGGATGAGAACATGAAATGGTAAGATTTCAAATCACAGGGAGAGGTGATAGGTGTGGAGACCTCAACTGTCACAGAGAGAGGAGGTAGGACCAAGGCAAGGTGTGGAGACCTCAAAGGTAGCTTTTAGCTCTTTCCAAGGACAAACATGATCAAACAAGTCTGTTGGCATTTGGAAGCTGTTATGTAGTTCTGAGTGAGATGCCCCTAGGCCTGATCATCCTTCCACAGGCTCCCTTCGGTTCAGAAGGCACTTTGGAGACTGAGAGTTGTTAGCTGGGGGAAAACTGCATCCGCAGCCATGAGATATCAAGGGCTAACCGATTCCTACATGGTTTCTGAAATTCCCAAGTCCTTGATAAGACTTTGCTCTGTATTCTCTGCAGGAAATAGAATACTTTTAAACCTATGCTTAAGGTCTAAAAGCAGAGTCGATCTACAGAGAGGTAGAAGACTGGCAGTCACCCTGGCTTTGCTATAGCACGGCAAACCCTTTGGGTTAGAAAATGCAACAGTTCTCTCCTTTAACTCTTATTCTCGGTACTGTGATAAGAATGTAAAACTTTTCAATTTATTCCATTTCTAGACAGACAGAGAAATGTGCACTGAGGACTTTCACATGTTGTGAAACCATTATACCATCTAGAACATTCCATTACCCTCTGCAACAGGGTAATTTCCCATTATGACTTGCTCTCACCCTCTGATAACCTAATTTTTAAATTCTAAAACTATCCAAATCTTGACATAGTTCTCTCTCTCTCTCTCCCTCCCTCCCTCCCTTCCTCCCTCTCTCTCTCTCTCTTCTCCTCTGTCTCCACACTATCTTCTCATGATGATGATGATGATGATGATGACGACGATGATGATGACGACGATGACGTCACTAGTCAGAATGGATGTGGCTTAACAGCAGACTTCTCCTTCTGCATGAGCAGTTGTAGTTCCACCAGGTTGTCAGTCTCCACATGGTGGCTGCTGTATCTTGTTCAGTGTTGAATGTGGCAGGAGGGGAACGTCTTCCTAGCCCAGTTTCCGTTCTTCATATCTGTGCAGGTGTCATGTAGCCGTAATAGCTTTATAGTCCTTCATTTTGTTGCAATCCACGCTTAACCCTCTTTAGCTTGTTCTCATCCCTTCCAAACTTGAAAGGAAATATATTAGCTATTTCTGCCTGGACTTTTTTTTTCAAGGATGAAAAGATAAAACTGATAGCAGATTAGTAAGGCATAGTGTGCTATTTAGAGATTTGGTCCCTGCTGACTTCTGAGTCAGCAAACTCATGCTTGCCTTTCAAAAGCTGTTGGCAAGTTCCTTCGGACTTACCCTTGCTCCTCTCTGTGGTATTGTGCTCTCCCAGGATACACATCCCTTCCTTGGCCGTGTAATGTAATGTCCAATGTTATGGGGCCTGTCAGATACTACACTGCTAAGTATAGTGTCATCTAAAGTCTCTCCTCACAGTTTTAAACACAGCCTCCAGTACTGTGTATGAAACCTCCCAGGGTTATTCTTAGCCTTAGATTTTGGTTTTACTGTTGTTGTTTTGTTTTTGCTTTTTAAATTTTGTACAGTAAAATCAATCATGGTTCCTGTTTTGGATGACTATTTTGAGAAGGAGTTAGCAGACATAAAATACTTGACATGCAAGTAATACTTTCTTATCTGTTGAATATGACGGCTTCAACAGGTATGTCCCATCTGTTTTTTAAACCAGCGTCCAGGTCCAGTGAATGCCCAAAACACCACATTGAGAACATCTCTGATGGGGAGAAGGATAGTGCATTGGTTTCTGTGAAGCAAATGGAATACTACTGTGAGAAGAAAATGTCTAGAATTAGGAAGAAACCAGGAAGAATTGGTTCTAATAATTGTTCACGACTCACTAAGGACTGTGCTGTGCTAATAAGTTTAAAAATCATTTTCCAATTCAGATCCCTTGTGCTCTACCTAGAGAGGGTGGAGGCAGCACTGAGTGGCCAGATGTTTAAACATTTGCTGAAGGGAGTAGAATGAGTGAGCAACCTCTTCTCATTCACTGTGTGACATGCCTCTCCACCCAAACATTCCACAGTAAGATCTGGCAATGAAGTAATGATAACCATTGGAGAGAGACTGGATAATATATATAATGTGTGTGTGTATATTATATAGATACATATACATATAACACAAAAACCACAATACAAACACTTAGCACAAAAACATGCCATATGCATGCATATACACACACCAAATATACATACTGCTTACACATGTGCACACACCTAAATTATATAAACATACGCAGAGAGAGAGAGAGAGAGAGAGAGAGAGAGAGAGAGAGAGAGAGAGA
>JADRCD010213478.1:34044-53927 GCA_019843815.1 Montemys delectorum
AGAGAGAGAGAGAGAGAGAGAGAGAGAGAGAGAGAGAGAGAGAGAGAGAGAACATTGTTGGATAAACCTTTACAATTTAAATGGGAAAAATGAATTTATTTTGAATAGTCAACTGAGATTGGCAAAAACAAAAACAAAAACAGAGGACAAAAAATATACCTGATTGCTTGTTGCTTTCCAAAATCTGGGCATGTTTTTAATGTAGAAAGAAATTTTCTAAAGAAAATTTGGTGGCAGCAGTTGGAAAGAGAGACCCTGAGAATTCCACAAGACTCCATTTGCGTCATTTGCTTCTTGCCAGCATCAATAAACTGCTGTAAGTGGTTTAGCATGTGTAGCTGACTGTACCTATGAATAAAATAAACAGCATGTCTAGTATTCAACTTAAGGCTGAAAGCGGTGGGTGTGAGTAACTACCCTATATAACTCTTAATGAGGGAGTCATGATATTTACCTTGCAGAATATCAAGAAGCAAATATGCTTCCCTCGCCTGCTCCATGACTGGCTTCCCAATTGCTGCAGAAGAGTTTTATACATAGGGTATCTTAAATGCCAAGCCGCATGCCTAAGTAGCTGCTTAACAAACCTGTGCTCATCTTCCCTGGAGTGAGATAGTGGTGATTCAGCTTTTTTATTTGTTTGTTTGCTTGTTTGTTTTTTGTTTTTTTTTTTTGGTTTTTTTTAATCCTTTTCAGACAGTGTTAACCGGGATTCAAGAGTACCCAAGACCACTCAAGGCTGAGGAAAAGGCAGACTGTTGCATTGGTTCAAGGTGTTCACAAGTGGGGTAGCACTATTGGGGTGTCATAGGTCACACATGAGAAATGTCACATATTAAGGTGCTCATGTGGGTTCCCCTGGGAATCTTAGTTGTGTTTTAGATTCTGCAATTAAACCTTACCACCAGCTGGCAGGAAACAGTAGCCTGGCTGGGTAGCAGTGACACATATTGACTTTACAGATTCCGCTGCCCTCAGAGGAGTGAGCTTTAATTTTGTTCACTTTTGAAGGGGAAAATAATATGCTGACTGTGCCAATGGATGGTAAATTAGGCATCTCTTAAAAGTAATGCTTTCGACAAGAAAAAAAATTCAAATCAGTTACTGATGGTGTGAGATTCTCTATGTTTCTCAAGATTTACAAACAAGAAATCCAACAAAAGAAAAAAAAGAAAGTAAAGGAAAAGAGTCAGAGAGGACGGATTTAATAATTAAGTTTGGAAAACCAAGTTCATGGTGTCCTTCCAAGCTGGACAAGCGAGGGAGAAGGCTGTCACCAGGATGGTCTTTTGGAAGGAGTGAAAGAGAGAGTAGCCTAGATTCCTTTTACTCCCCATGAACGTCAAAGTGTTTGTGGTAATTCATGGGGCTGGCCAGACTTTTGGCACCTGGTTGAAAAGACCAAATAATGAAAAGCTTGGTTTGAATTTCATTAAAATTGACGATTAAAAGAATTCTCTCAAAATCAGAAAGTCCTTTGATTGGGATGGTCACTCAGAGTCTGCAGGGTTTGGAGGACTCTACTGTTTAAGAGTAAATGGTCCTCCTCATCTCTATCTGGCATGGCCTCTCTCCCCATGGTATTCTTTGAAGAACATCTAACTAACCATAAATGATCTACCCATGAAAGACACCCATGCTTTCTCCAAAATCTGTCAAAGAATAAGGCTGGGCCGTTCCCTACCAAGACTGACCCCGATATTTAAACTTGATTAGATGTGATACTGGGTAAACATGAGTGGTTGTGAGGGCTGTTTATTAAGCTGATTAGTGGTCTGAACTTGTGACTTCCCAAAGCAATCCCCTTAAAATTTCTCTGTAGGTTTCCAAGAAAACCTGGGCTTTTCCATCCATTCTAGAGGAGCCACTCATTTTTGCCAGTGGTTTAGCTAGGAGTAAAATTAATAATGTTCTGGTTCGATGCTTTTGTCCAAACTGAAATATTTCAGTGCTGCATGAGTCTTTTAGATTGTCAGTTAAGAAATATGTAGCCCAGTCTCTACACAATTCCCCCTACCTGGTCCTCTAGACTTCTGGGGTTGCTGGCATGCACCACTATACATGTTACTGGATTTACAAATGTTCACAGTCTTCTTATTGCACAAAAAGAGTTGGGGGAGTTTCATGCATAAAGGTTGTGGGGCAGAAAATACTCAATACATCTGAGAACACAAAGGGTTCCTGGTTGGAAAAGAGCACTCTGACTAAAGAGGAGGTCATGAGGAGGAAAACATCTCACACAGAGAGAGCGCTACATAGAAGTATGTGCATCATATTTTCAAAGGAGAGTTTAGTTGTTGTGTGGAAATGAGCATGTGATGCATGCTGGTCCTTTGGGGTTTTGTAGTCAGACAAATAATGGTCTGGAAGGGAGAGGGGGAGGGGGAGGAGCTACTGAGTGAGTTAAGATGAGATTAGAAGGATGATTCCTGAACAACTGAGCAACATAGAATTTCTGTGGGGCAATGAGACATTGGCAATGTTGAGTAAGAACCATACTTCTTCATTAGGGGAAGATGCAGTGTGGGAGACAAGATGTGTTATAGGAAGACACATCCAGAGGTCGTTTTCATTCTGTACCCAAGGCTGGTGTGAGATGGCTACAAAATTTTTGTACACTTAGGCCCAGGGATTTGTCCATTGGATAACTTCATTATCCAAACATTTTTTTCTTATTATTTCTTGTGGATTTTTTTAATCTTGTTAATATATTTTCTATACATGCTGAGATTTATTGTCTAATTTGGAAAAAGTTTCTTCCTGACTGCTTCAAACTTTTGTGTATAAGGACAGATTGTCATTGATGACATTCAGAATCCAATTTGTTACTCTATCCATTTTGCTTGATCCAGTTTTACCGCATAGGAAGCTGAAGAAACATTTCCAGGTGACACAGTTAAAAATGAGGGGCCCTGAGAGTAGATTTTTCTGTAGATCCTCTGAAAACCCACTTCTTGATGATTCTTTCAGTTCTTCCCTACTTTGAAAAATAGCAAGAAATGGAAGGAAGAAATGGAGGAAAGAAGGAAAGAAGTAACGGACATTTTGCATAGCCATTATGTTCCCATTGTGGAAGAGAGCAAACTGTTACTCCATGGGGTAGAGTGCATTTTGACCTGACATTTTGCACATGGCACCCTGGATCATCTCTGTCTCTTTCCTCTTTACTGCTGTATTGACCCTGGAACTGTTATCCCAGACTCACCCGCAGTCTCTGTGGAAAGTCCTGTACATTGAAGAATGGGGAGGAATCACAGGCATCTTGAAGATTTGGCCAATCCATGATGGTACCCACTTCTCTCTCATCTCACAAGACTTCCCACATCTTGCCTCTAAGAATGTTCTATCCCTAAGTGAGAAAGAATAACTTCAGATTTAGATGTCAGGATGATCACAGAGGTCCTAACAGGGTTGCAGCCCTTGTCAGGGGCACAGTTGTGAGCCCATAGTGGTTGGGGTAAGAAGAGAGGAATGAGTTTTCTCAGTGGTCTGGAGCTTGTAGTGGGATTTGCAAGTAAAATAATGTTCCAGACCATGTGATGAGTGCTATTGGGCTAATCAGAAGCAAGTCTTTAAAAACCTATAGTTTTATCTACTTTTTAGGAGTCAAGGCTTTCTGATGACTCCGACCCTTTCTTTTGTCTGTTATTTTACCAGGCCAAAGAACCTAGCTAGCTGCACTGGAAACTAGTTTCAAATTATTTGCAGATGGCTGGAGGCAAATGAAAGCTGCCACAGAGGTGTCCCTGGGTCAATTTTCTAGTCCCCAGCCTAGCGAACCATGTGCTGACACTTGGATGTTTGTTTTACAGTATCATTTGACAAGTGGGATTTATGTGTCAAAGTTTCAACCACAGCCAAGAAAAAGTCAGAGAAAGGAGAGAGGCAGCATGAGAAAATGGGGAGTGGGCTGCATTTTTAACCCAGGAGTGGGTAATTTGGATGATGTCAAATCCAAACTGTACCAAATGCACAGGGAAATGAACCTGGCTGCCAAAGGCCTGAGATGTCTTCCCTGTGTTTTCCTCAGTGTTCTTCTCATCTTTGTCTGAAAGGAAACAATGTTATCAAAATATGAGCTTTTTCCAGGAACACACTAGTAAAGAGAACTACTTGGTCCATATCCAGACCGTTTGAAGCTACATTTAATTTACTGTGCTTATTGATCTGGGATCTGGTGTCTGGGGGACTCTAGGTCAATGTCACATTGTATACACTTTGACGGCAAGTTCCAAAGGTGAGGTTCCTATTCATTTTTGGGATCCATGAAGCATGCCACTTAGTAAATATTCATAAGCCCTCCTAAACTTGGTTGTACTTTCCCAAGGATATTCTGTTATGTTATTTTCAATTAATCTCCTGCCTCCCACCTGTTCTTTTGTTCCCAAACACTGTACTTGAAAACAGCAGAGTGTCCTAAATCCTAACTCTTTCTCTTTCATTCAATGCTGAGTAAGGAGAAGATGGTGGGCAAATGGACATTCCCTAAGCCCAGTGTTATTGCTTTTCATAATAGGAGCATAGGTTATCACTTCATGAACTATCTGATGACACACAACAGTATTTAGACTCAGTAAGGAGAAGTAGTGAGTTATACCTGATACAAGGCAAAATAACTCTGTGGGGGGGGGGGGAGACGTCATTCATACAAGCCTCCCTTGATCAGGGACTGTCACCTATTGGCTCCAAATAAATTCAAGAAAGAATCACCATGTGATCACCATGGCTTACACCAAGTGAAATAAATGGGTTAGGAAGCAGTCACCATGAGCATATATAACCACAACAGCATTATTCTTTCTGTTCCATCCTCCGTGTGAGACAAGGGCCTCAGAGTCAGGCCCCGTTAGCTAGGAAGGGCATCTGCAGTCTGAGTGTGTGCCTCTCCAAGCAGCATTGTGGCCATCAGATTGGAATTTCAATTGCGGCGGTGAAATGCTGGTATTTAGCTAAAACACAGAACACGTTGATTTGTATCCTCATGTCTGGGTTGTTAACGAGAACCTTGAGGACATCAGTAAATCCTAAAATGAACACTTGTGTTTATCTGGGAGGGACAAACCCCGAGAGAATTTCATCTCTTCATACCTCTTGGCCTTCCTGTGAAAAATAGAGAATATGTGTCTTACCAGATCTAGGCCATCAAAGCATCCATTTCTACAGATGACTAAGTAATTTCTCCCAGTGGAAACGGTGTTTATGAGGGGAATATCATTGGTGCAGTTGCTGCCTAGTTGAATTCTGGGATGCGTGCCTGGAACTCATGGGTATCAAAATGACTTTATGAAATGATCCAAAGCTGACTTTGTGATTTAGAAATTCTGGAAATAAAGAGATCAGAATTTTGAAATAGCCCCACTTCAAATGATGTCAGAATTTAACTATGTGCTATCAACTGCTGAGAATTGACTTCTTGCCGATAGAACTAGCTTGAACTACCCACTAAATGACAGCAATGTTCACTAACATTAGATTTTCCCTAGCTCTGTTAAGGTGATCTGTTACTAAGCAAAAACATTAATTTTGTGGATGGAGAGAGTGGGAGGACAAGATGTAGTTACTAGTGGTCCCCAGTTTAGATGGTGGATCCTGGTGGATTCGCTACTGGAGGATTTAGATTTAATAAGGCTTACAAGGTTTGGGTTCTAGTTATTGTGCCCAGCAATTGAGTTACCATTAATTCTGAATAAAGTTTGTACGGTGTTTTCCTTTCACAGGATGGGTCAACTGGTTTCCAGACAGAAAAGTATGTCGGCAAAGTGTGGACTTGCAAGAAGTGCACCCTAAAATGCCATGGGAATTTTGAAGCATGGCCTTGGCGTGGTAGTGAGCCACCAGTGGGAACAAAATGAGCTGGGTGGAGAGATTTTGGAGCTCTGAGTCAGAGAGTTTCCACGAGATGAGAACAGGCTGGCCATGCCTGCCAATGCCCGGGTGACCAGCCCACCGAGGCCTGCCAGCATAGCATGAATTGCATCTTGTTTTAATATTTCCCGCAACAGGTGACAAACCAACGTGTTGAGCAAGAATCCACTGGAAATTTAAGATTATTAGCCTGAGAGTTAGAGTTTTCTTTTCTTTTCTTTCTTTCTTTTTTATTTTCTTGGGTTTTTTGAGACAGGGATTCTCTCTACAGCCCTGGCTGTCCTGAAACTCACTCTGTAGGAAAAGGCTCACCTTGAACTCAGAAATTCGCCTGCCTCTGCCTCCCAAGTGTTGGGATTAAATTTTCTAAGTGAGAAAAAGGTGGCGCTGGGACAAGTCATATGGACTCAAGTGCAGGAACCTTGAAACAAAGGGGGCTCTTAAGTCTCCTGCTGTGGAAAGAGACAAGATGGCTGCTCTGCATCAGAGAGCTGGAGAACGGAAGCTGCCTACATCTTGGGGCAGATATTAACTTAACTGTGACTTTATAAAATTGGGATCATTTGCTTTTAGGATAGATTTATATACAGATTTTGTCTGATTCAGGTGGGGAATTTCACCCATGATTCTGAAGTAGGATAGGGAAAATTAGTCATTGACTCCAAGAAGAGAGAGCGCCTGCTATGAGCAGGTATTAATTAATAGAAGTCTGTTGCTCTAGGTAAAGAGCATAACAGATAGATATTATAACAGGCAGTGATAAAATAAATGTCTGTGGCTCCAGGTAGATAGCACCACAGATAGACGGTAAAGCAGGAGGACTGTTCTAGGCAGATATTAGTGAAAGTTTGAATTAATTGCTTTAAAGAAGGTATAAAGATATATTGCTCTAATAAGTCTTACAGGATATTCATCTTCTGTCTAATGTGGGCTCCACAGGAATTTTGGGTTTAAATCCTGGTTTGACAAGCTACCTGCTTATAGGCAGGTGTAGATAGAAGTGTGAATAAATTGTTTTATAGATGGTGTAATAAGGTCTGCATGACAACTGACTCACATTCTTTGAACGAGGGCTCCACGGGAGTTAACTTCCTGACGTGACAAAATAGAAAAAGCCTAAGAATAGGCACATACAGTATTTTTGTTTACTTGATTTGTTTTAGATTGTTTTAATTTTCAAAATGGGTGTGATTTTGAGTTTTGTGGTTATATTATTCCTCTGAGAGAGAGGTCAAAATAAAGGTTTTTTGGTTTCTGTCTCAAGGATATGCTAATTTGAGAGAAAGTTTTTGTCTTTGCGGTTTTTTTGGTTTTTTTTTTTGTTTTGTTTTGTTTTGTTTGTTTGTTTTTTAGGAAAGGTGTTTAGTGTCTATACACCTTTTAGAGTAATATGGGTCAGATATGACAAAGGGAGACCCCCTGAACAACTAGATTCAAACAAGAGAGTTATCTTGATGATACTAAAATTTTATTTTGAGATTTGTATATTGTGGACATTCAGTCTTAGTGAGTCTCATTGTCAGACTTGCTGACAAGCTGACCTGATCTGCTTTAAACTCCTGATCTCTTGGACTTTCAGCCAGATCCAATCAGGACACAGACATCAGACACTAAAACAATCATTGATGTGGCCTTCTTAAGGCCAACCAACTCCCCCATTTTCCCTATCTTTCCCCCCTCCTCCAAAGATATCTCAATGCCCATACTCATCTTGAAGAAGTTATGAATTGTCACTGTCCCAGGTCCCTGGGTTTTGGGCTGAAGGTGATTATTTAAGGTTATCCTTCTGGGGAATTTAGAAATGGTCATAATTGGAACAAGGAGGAAATAGCTAGAATTGATTGTGTAGCCATAATCTCATTTGGTAGAAATCTTTATAATAGTTCCTAAGTTGAAGCCATAATTTCTTATTTTGGTACTGAATTTATTTTGATGCAGAATCAAGGTTTTCATTGGTGTAAATTTATTCTATTGATACAAAAAAATTAAAAATGCAAGGCTTGGACCCAGTCCTTTTATAACTGTTATTATAAACTGATCTGAGATGTTTACGCCTGTGAGTTGAGGGCCAGATAGCAAATTCATGTCTCTGAGTTTATTGTTAGGGTGTTTTCAGATATTTTAATTATAAAAAGTTGAGGGTAATTAATGAACAACAGTCCAGCTTACTTTACATAGATAGTTGGTTTTCAAAAACATCAGAAATCCACAGATGTGACATTTAATGTTATTTATCCTCTTGCTGTTGAGACAAATCTGCTTGTAACAGCTCTCCATCTGTGTATTCAAAGAAGCAACTGAGCATTTCTACCTCCAGGTGAGGTGGTACACTGTGGCTAGGTGGCCACTGGGCAGAAATTGCCTATCTTTCCTGCAGACCTGTACTGTCTTTGAGAGGACAGAAGTTACAGGTTAGGACAGCTTAGTTCTGCTGAGACAGAATAAGCTAGTCCTTAATAATTCCTGTTTTTCAAGGTCTGTCAGAATATCCTGAGCCACAAGGCTGAAGAGTGATGCTCCACCTTCCTGACATATAGGAACTGTAAGGTAAGCAGCTATCCCTGCAGTTTGTCTCAGTCCTGGAAGCTGTGTTAGGCTGCCTGTATTCTCAGAGAGTATTGGCCGCGCATGGATTTCTGTCGAGGTTGAAAGACTACTTCTAGTCCCTTAGCCAACCCAGGCTGTCTAACATTGAGGGGACGGACGTGTTTGAGAAGATCGTTTTCAGATAGTATGCAAGTTAAACCAGGACATAATATATAGATTTATAAGTCTTTTAAAGTTAGGTTAGATGACAGAGTGTTCTATTTAATTGACAAAAATGATGGACTGTCTGTTAGGTATTCTGTATTTTATAAATTACAAAGTGGTAATAGTTGTGCTCAATTTATATCAGAGATAAAAAGAGTCTTTTAATTGGAAAAAACATTAATTTTGTTGGCTTATAAGAATGTCTTCATGCAAATGTGTATGTGTGTGTGTGTGTGTGTGTGTGTGTGTGTGTGTGTGTCTGGATATATATGAATACATATGAAACTCAAAGAATGAGTTCTAGACATTCAGCTAACAGATCAATGTAGAGAGGGAAAGGACAAGGTCTACCTTCTCTTTATACAATAATTTTTATTTTGGGAGTGATTCATTTTAATGTTTCCAATCATCTTATGTGGAAGGAGGATGGGGAGAAAGGTTTAGGTACACTTCTAAACCTCTTCATAGGTCAAAGAGGTTAGGATATGCTTATCTGACTGTAGAACATGAGACTTGTGCCTAAAACCCTGGCCTTCATTTATAGCATATCCTAGGAGTTGGGCTCATTTCTGAAAGTCATGAGTCTAATGGAAGAGATAATTTTAAACTCCTGATTTGATGACATGTAAGAGTTGAGGGGTGGTTTGAGAATTAAAGACTGATAAGCTGTACCTGGGACCCATGTGAAAGCAGAAATGATAACTTGGTAATGGCAACCAAGTGTGAAAATGTAGTGTTTTCTTCAGCTGAGCTAAGCATTGGGATCAGGGAAAACGTTTATAATGGTTTATCCATGGTACTCAGAAATCATAGCTGGAGGGACTCCAAGGTACTGCCAGGAACAAGCCTGAAGCCTGAAATGACCACATTGCTCAAATTGGTTGAGCAAATGGCAAAAAGAGAAGTTTGGGAGACAGGTGGGCCTGGGAATGTCCTGGAAATTTCACACTTAGAGTCTGGAAGCAGACAAATCAGAGGTCCATCATACAGAATAAAATCTCACTGAAAGAAAATGCCTCCAAATGTCTATGCTGAAACTGTATCAGAAGGGTTAGATTGGGAAATGGGTTGGGAGGTAATTAGAATAGCAGCACTATTGTTGTGAATGGTGTTAGTGATCTTGCTAGTGACATGGACCTAGACCTCTGAATTCAGGAGGCTGAGGCAGAAGGATCGTGAGTTCAAAGTCAGCCTAACCTACATAGCAAAACTATCTCAAGAAAGAAAGGGGGGTGGCAGTAAAAGTTCGGTGATATGGCAGTAAAAGTTCAGTGATATTTACACTGTCACATGAGAACATAGTTAACTGACATCATTTATGAAACAGAAAACTGCTCTCATAAGACACCATTTTGGTGCCTTAAGTCTTGCCTGACTTCCAGAACTGTAATAAATAGTTTCTGCTCTCTTTCTCTACCCAATACATAGTATTTCATCATCCCAATGGACTAAGATAGGACACCTCTGGGCAGTGGCAAGATCTTGAAAGTGGCCTTGAGAGTGGACTTCTGTGGAGAAATAATGGAAATGATCATAGGACTATGAAGCTGGGGAGGTGGTTTAAACATGGGTGTCCTTCCCCTGGAATGCTAAGGCTCTGGCTGAAGACACAGTCTATGTAGACACCTGACAACTGGGCTCCTGGGAAGTTGCTGCCATTGTTGGTGTTTTAAGTATGTGTTGCTACATCTTGGGTTAGTAGTGCTTGTAAGGACTTGCTGATGTCAAAAAGACCAGCAGAGAAGACCAACATGCTGGTCCTGTACAGACACTGCTAAGCCTCTGGGACAGTTCAGAGTCTGCCCTTGCCCTTAAAATTAGAGCAGGGGAGTGCTTTTGTGGCTCTGCCTTTGACTTATTCATGTAACGTTGGACCTCATAACAACCTTTCCGGGCTCCTTATCTATGAAATGTGAATCTTGGCTTATGCGGTTTTCCAGGAATTTTCTGGCTCCATCTCACATTCAGTTTCAGCAGAATGTTGGTTTCTAACCTTTCCCAGGCTGCTGTTGTTTAGCCTAATTGCTAGCCCTCTACAGACTCCACACTGCCTGACCTCACCCTCAGATTACTCTTTCTCTCCACTTAGAGATAACAGCCTCAACTACCTCAGGATAATTCCACCAGCTGCCAAAACTATTTCCAAAATGCAAACTCGTGGCTGCTGACTCACACACTGCAGGGAGGCACTGGCTTTGCCTGTGCTGTGGCTATACTCACATGGCAAACTTTGGGAGCAGAGCCAGGAAATGGGCCTTTCAGATGTCTTGTGGGAGTCAAAGGAGGAAGAGAGACACACCATTAAAGCTGCCACATGTATCACTTCTAAAATGTGAGAAGTAGACATCGCCTGTGTAGTTGGGTAACTTAAGACTGAAAATATGTAAGCAGTAAGCACAGAAACATTATCTGTACATCATTCTACAGAGAAGATAAATACACAATTTAGGTGTCAACAGATGTAACCCAAGAGCACTCTGCCAGGGCCAAGTCTAGCTGACAACATGTATCTAGAATTCATGTATGGAAGTCCAACATCACAGGAATGAATGAGATGTGGGTAGGAAAAGAGTAGGGGGGTGCAAAGACAGACACCCTCAGTGCTGCATTGAATGGGCAGCCTTTTCTATCGAGCCAGGTGATCAGGAAGAAACAAAGACACAGAGTGAATAAGTCAGGGAACTAGGCAAGTAAAGTCTCAGTGCTACAGAAATTGCAGGCCAATGAAGAAAATGACAGTATTAAGTGCAATAGCTTCTAGAGATGCCCATTCAGAGAAGAAATTGAAGATCAGATAGGAATCAGGAGAGAGATTAAGACTTGGTCTGTGGTTTAGCAAGAGAGAAGAACTGGATGGAAGCATTAGATTAGAAGTAGGCACAGCAGATGAAGCTTGACACAGCAGAGAAATGAGAGCATGCTAGAGGTGAAGGAATAGGAGAGGGAGGAAAAATATTGAAGTTGAAACTAAGACACAGCACATATATTAAAGTGGATGTTACATTGTTTTCTATCAGACCAATGTTATGTTTTGAATGGGAAATATTTTCAACAAGTTAGTCACATGGAGCCTATAGGAAATTGGATCTATCTGGTAGTAGTGGGACAGACCTTATGGGTAACATACAGTCCATCAGCTTTCAGAGAAGCTAGCTCTGTTATTCGGTCCACTAAAACTATGTGAGGAGGCCTGCTGAAAGCCCTCGTCACTTTGAACTAGGTCCTACCTCCTCTGCCAGGATGCAACCTTCCCTCTTAGAACATGAGCCGATGTTCTAGGTATTTTGTCCCAGCGACAAGGAATGTGACTACTAGAGTCATATCACACGCAGGCATGTTTCTCAGCATATGAAGCAGAGGAACAGTGGAAAACAGGGTGACTTAGAATATTTTGGGAGCAGGAAAATGGGAGCAAGAAATTGACTGTATCTTGAAATATGTCTCAAGTTGGTATGAAAGACAACCAATGTCTCATATGACTGATGGGACAATTTTGAGAAAGCAAGAAATAATAATAGGTGGGAAGGTGGAGTCCCATCTCTTATTACCATGGCTCCCTTGTCTGTTGCTAGCATGTTGGAGTTCCCTGATGCCACCAAAGGCTTCTACTTGCACTGCTCTACATGGTGGATTTGTGAGAACCCAGAGCCATGATGGTGTGAAGCACAACCATTGAGTGAGGTCAAAATACTTCACCAGCCATGGTGTAACCTACTTTTTTCACCAATTTTGTAAATGGACTCTAATAATAATCTGTTTCATTGAAGACTTGTTTTGCTTTTGTTTTTGTTTCAGACAAATTCAGGTCTATACTCCCCTCCTTCCCTTCTGGACACGGTTTTTGTGTACTTCTTCTCTTTTTACATTGTTCTGGTACTCTTCTCTTTTTACATTGTTAACTCACAGAGCCCACTGAGTGTTGCTAGTGTACTCATGTGTTTGGGACCATTCACTGTCACATAGGCAAGCTACTAGGGGCCTCACCCTAGAAGAAAAATGAGTCTCCCCCACCCCCAGCAACCATCAGTGCCAATAACAACTCAAGTGGGGGAGCTTCATAAGCCCCTCTCCCTTACATGCTGCAGTGTGTCTGTTGTGATCTTGTGCATGCTGTCACCACAGCAGTGAGCTTGTGCGTACAACAGCCATGACATTCCTGGAAAACATTGGTTTGCAGTGGCCCTCCATAATCCTGGCATTATAGTATTTTCATCCCCTCTTCTGAAATAATCCCAGAGCCTACAGAGGAAGGGTGTAGGATCGATGTCCTGTTTAGAGCTGAGCACCTACAGTCTCCTTCTCTGCAGCCTGACTGTGCTAACCTCACTCAGGTGGAGAATAGCTGTCCTATTGAGTGCTGTCATTCCACAATCTTACTCTTCACATGTTGACTGGTTGTACCAATTCCCATCCACTGCAGAAAGGAACATCTCCAAATAGTTTGAGATGAGACAAGTTTCCTTTGTTTGGCTTATGTTTGTGAGATTGTCTGTTGGAAAAAACCAGGTTTCATCTCATTGGTGAATTATTAGCATATCTCACGCACTGTAGAAATAAATACGCTGCACTGTGTGCAGTTACTTGTTTACTGAAGATTTCAATTCTTTCTAGCTTGGGGCTATTATGAGTGGTTCTCCTATATATTTCTGTATATGATTTTTGGTGAAGCACGTGAACATTTATGCTTAGTTTATCTAGCAGTAAAATTATTGGGTTATAAACAGTCACAATGCACATTAGCTTTATTACTCAATGCTACGTATTCCTTTAAAAAAAAAACGAATTATGCTGTTATTTGACATACATTAGAATTTCAGTTGTTCCTCATCATGATAGTCTCTGACTCTTTATATGTCACCTATTTTCTTAGTCAAGGTTCTCTAGAGTCACAGAACTTATGGTAGTCTCTATGTAGTAAAGGGATTTATTGATGACTTACAGTCTGTAGTCCAACTCCCAACAATCAACTCCCAACAACGGTCGGCAGCAGCTGTGAAGTCCAAGGATCTAGCAGTTGTTCAGTCCCACAAGGCAAGCAGGCGAAGCAGAGAGAGCCTTCCTTCTTCCAATGTCCTTATATGGGTCTCCAACAAAAAGTGTGGCTCAGGTTAAAGGTGTGTGCCACCACACCCTTAATCCCAGATGATCTTGAACTCATAGAGCTTTCTATGTTAATCCTATGGGATTCGTAGCCACTATTCCTCAAGGTCTCCATACCAAGATTCAGGTAGGAAACGTGTATCTCTCAGCCTCCAGATTAGGGCCACAGGAGAGCCTTCTAATTCTGGATTGTAGTTCATTTCAGATATAGTCAAGTTGACAACCAGGAATAGCCACTACACCTATTCTGCCAACTATGAAGTCTGTGAACTTCAAAAGCTATTTTAGCCATTTTGATATTTTCTTGTAATTATGAAATACAGTATTTTCCCATCTTTTTACTTTTTAAATTGGTATGTCAGTACTCTTTCTATACTCTTTTAAGGCCTCTGTCTAATGTCAAGCATCCTTTTCTCATTCCTTTCCATTTTGACTCTACAAGTAATACCTTCACTGTAAAAGTTCTCCATCTTGATGTTCACCTACCTTCAGCTATTGTTGTTTATGCTTCACACTTTTATATCCTGGATAAAACATTATGTCCCTGAAACACTGTTAAAATGTTCTTCCAAGTTTTCTTCTAGAAGCTTTATAGCTTCAGCATTCATGTTTAGGACACAACTACTCCTGTGCTACCTCATTTAAGCTGAGCTAATGTTTATGTAATATCTGAGGGAGAGATAAGATTACCTTTCCTACTGCACATCCAAATGACCCAACAACATTGGGTAAGGTGGTCTTTATTTCCCCAATGCTTCACAGCTAGTTTACTTATCAATTAGACTCCATTATATGTGTGGGTATGAATCTGTACACTGTCCTATTGGACTATTGTGAGAATACAAAAGCATTTCAATCACTGAAGATTTGTAATGTGGTATTTTTTAGTGTAATTTTTTTGCATTTATTATTTATTTTCACTATTTCTTTGATTATTCCTATCCCTCTGTTTCAATGTAAAATTTAGATTGTGCATGTCAATGTATATACATGTGCACACACACACACACACACACACACGAACAAATAGACATTACTCTTTGATGGGTTTTTAAATATATTACATACAGATATAAATTGAGTTGTATACCATACATTAATTTTATAATATCATCATAATATTTTATCTTCTAGCCAATCAGAATTAGTTGTTCATCATTTCCATGGATTTTGTTTCAATTTTCTTAATAGTATCTTGAAGTCTTCAGTGTAGAAGACATTGTGTAAGCATATCCTTGAGTTATAAATAGTATCATTAAATTTTAATGTCAAAATATAGAAAAATTTAATTTTAAATATTAGTTTTATACACACCAGCTTTGTAAAAATTCTTTAAATATTTTTGAACTGGTGAGGAGCCATTCTCATGCAAACTTTCCTGCCATATTTTCATGGCAGTTTCATTTTTCTCTTCCTACTTGTTGAGACCATCTTTTTTTCTTTGTTGAAATAAACAAGATCTCAAATACAGTAGTGAACGGACGACGTAGTGATCTGTGGTTCATCCCAAGCTCCTGGAGATAGGGCTTTATACAGAGCAATTAACTATTTTATCTCTTGGAGTTTCCATTTATATTCTTTACCAGAGTAGTAAACTGACCCTGTCTCTGGCTTACTAAAAGCTTCGAGATCAGAAGTTAGTTACCATTACATCTTCTTTAATTTTTGCAGTTCCTAAGATGATTATGTAATTTTTCTCTTGGTCTCTTATATATACAGAAATATATGATAAAAAGCGTCATCTACCTTCATTGATATTTAAATTTAATTTTAAAATACTAGTTTGTAATTTTTTGTTTTTATGACATTTTTATATTCTGAAATCATTAATATTCTCAGTAAATAAATCTCTATTCTGAAAAATTCTGAAAATTTTTACATAAGATTTTTGTCATTTCTATGTATTTTGAGATTTATTTATAAAACCAGGTAGAGTTGGCAACATCTACATCACAAGACTTAAACACAGAGTTACCTTCTTAATGTATGTAAGAATATTCAGATATTTTCTAATGTCAGTTTTGGTAACTATATTGGAATAAAAGTATTAACCATGTTCTTTTAGTGTCCTTGCTAATAGATTTTATACTTTAGAAGAATTTCAGAGTTAGCACACCCTTAGTTTTCCTTGTTATTAGCATTCTGCGTTAGTGTGGGAGATCTTGAAGGTCATCTTGATGGGATCTAGAATCATGTTGAAAACAACGTCAAGGTATGTCTGTGTGGGAGTCTCGAAATTGGGTTTACTGAGGTAGGGAGATTTGCCCTAAATATTGATAGTACTATTGCATGGACCAGGGTCATGGACTGAATAAAAAGAGAAAATAAGCTGGACACCAGTATTCCAGGATTTCTGCTTCTTGATCACGAATGTGGAGCTACCTTACATTCCCACCACCACAACACCCCTGTCATGATGGATTGTCTGCCCTAAAACTGAAACCAAAAGAAACCACTTCTTAGGATGCTTCTTGTCTGGTCTTTAGTCATAACAATGAAAAGGTAATGGTGTAATGTGCTTACATCTACTATATGTTATATAACTTATATATATTGTATAATTACATTTTGAGACAGGATCTCATATAATACAAACTGTCCTTGAATTCACTACGTAGCTGAAGTTGACTTCTCATCCCCCAGCCTCAACCTTCCAAGTGCTAGAAGACGCTTTCATGGTGTGCCACCATAAAAAGTTTAGTAAGTGCTAGGGGTCAAATCCAAGGTTCCACATCTAGCTTGTTAGCAGGCATAGTATGCTATCATGTGAGCTAAGTCTCTAACCTATGCACTTCTTACAACCAATGAAACAAAACTGATGCTTTATTAGCTATACTCCAGGGACAATTAAGATTTCTTTGATTTACCTAACATCATATTTCTGTTCTGAGATCTTGTCTAGAGGACAGGATTACATTCAGTCATATTTCTTTAAGTTTCCCTTGGTTGTAACAATGCACAGATTGTTCTGGCTTTGTGATAATTCTAAAAGTTTTTAAGCATAATAGTCAGACATTCTGTGTATCTATGCTTCAAATTAGTCTGCTATTTTCTCATGGTTAGACTGAGTTTATACATTTTCTCCTCTAGTTTGCTAAGGTGAAAACAGAAAGAATTGACCCTAGATATTTTCTAGTATGTGCATTTAATACTATAATTCTCTCTTTCTCCCCCAAACAGATTTTTTTTTTGCTTTTTCTATCTCTTTTTAGTATAAAATATTTACAATAAACTTTCTAAACCACTGTAGTCTGTGTGGTATTTAGAAGTGCTGTTTAATCTGCAGATATTTTGAGGTTTCCAGATATCTAATTTAATTCTCTTACGGTATGGGGTAGTATTTTGCATTATTTACCTTTTTTACCCATTCTGTTTGCTGAGGTGTGCTTTATAGCCCAGAATGTGGTCTCTCTTGGTGAATTTCCTGTGTGGGTTTGCAAAGAACGTTCTGCTGGCATTGGATGAAGGATTTGCTAAATGTCAAATAAGCGTGGTTGCTGGTGCTATTCAGTTGAGCTGGGTCCTGACAGGGGCTGAAAGTCTCCAGGCATTGTTGATCCCAAACTTGGTAGGAGAAAGGCCAGTGACCCAAATCATCAGGGCCAAATTAATTAAAAGAAGCCTTTTAATTCATGTTCATGGCTGCATCCCCCTGAGGCAGAGTTTGAGAGGTCAGCATTAGGTGTGAGGAAAACAAGTATTTATAGCTCAGGGGTGGGTGGTTTCCAAATAGGGCTTATAGGGGCAAAATAGAGAGGGTTACAGGAGCAGAATATAGGCATACCCAGTTAGTCATAGTGGCCCAGAAACAGAGACTGGTAGCAAGGTGCTTGTAACAATAGATTGCCATAACAAGGTAGGAAAGGCAATCATTTTGAAACAAAGGTAAGGTTGCAAGATGGTTATTTACTTTCTGAAACAAAGACATTATTGCCATTCCTGGAACAGGCAGTACAGAACCATTTGTAGTTAGGGTTAGAGGTGAGGCATTGCCCAAATATGGAAAACAAAGCAAAGCAAAGCAGAACAAAACAAAACAAAACAAAACAAAACAAAACAAAACAGTCATGAACAAGAATAAACTTAGTTTGTCTTTACTATAAGATGGCTTTTAAGCCTAAGATGGAGGCAGGGTGCTTCTTCAGCATGACAGTGGGTTTGTTAGATTCTCCTCAGAGTCCATCAGTTCTTGCTTCAGCCATTTCAAAGATCTGTTGCCTGCACACACAACTTCCATGTTTTCTTGAAGGGTTGCCCCCTTTCATTCTTATGTTACACTCTATGTCTGATCATGTTACCTGTTGTGGACTTGCCTCTTTGTCTAACATTGTTCTAGCTATTTCAGCTATTATATTATTTGAATTATTATTATATTATATGAATAATTATCTCATTATTAAGACTAGTACCATAATCATTTGCAGCATCAAGTATCATTTTAATCTGCCTTTTTGAATTTAGGGTATGATGTACAGAACTGAGTAAAAAAAATTTTTATAAATCAAACTTGATAATGTCTACCTTTTAAGATTCATATTTAGTTCACTGAAAATTTAAGGGTTTTTATTTTGAGAAGAGATCTTACTTTATCTTAAGCTAGTTTCAACCTTGGTATATAGGCAAGAATGACCCTAGTCTTCTCATCTTTATCCCTCTACTTCCCCAGGGCTAGACTTGCATGTGTGTTTGCTACCACACTCAGTTCATAAAGTGCTGAGCATCAAACCAAGGGCTCCCATCTGCTAGGCAAGTATTGTATCAACTGAGTTAAACCTTAATATTTAAAGTTACTATTAATAGTTTAATATTCAGTATATTGGAGCCATTTTCTATTAACTGGATTGCTTTCTCTTTCTTTAATTTATTCCAGTGTCTATCTTCTCTTAGCAATAGTAATTATATGAAATTCAAAGCCTTAATATAGGTTGTACTCAAGTATACACTATAACTTTACAGTTTGTCTAAGTCTGTAGGGCTGGAGAATTTTAGAATTAAGGGAAAAAAGGAGCATTTAGTAGAAACGTATTGGTGGGAATGTATACTGTGTAATCCTCATCTGGAAGGGCATGGGAAACCTCTGTAACAGCCAAGAATGCAGACTAGCCAGTTTCAGAAACCTGTTGGCCACAAAGCCACCCCCCTCAGCTAGGTCCAAGAACAAAAAGGCAGGATATGAGCCAGCCATCCGGATGGTTCTAGAGAATAGTCAGCCATAAAGTGAATAGTATAGACCAAACCACAATCTTGTGACCAAACCACATTCTTGTGCATAATGAGTGTGTAGGATGTTTTCCTTATGACCCCAACTCACTAGGGGCTGGATCTCTTTAGAATTTTTCACTGTTCTCTTGTTATGTTTTCTTGGTAACCCCCTCACCCACCTAGTTTGTGGTTTTTCCCTTTAAATACCCCTTACTCCTCGTGCTCGTGGTCGAACTCTTCTGGCCTGCAAGGTTACAAGTTAGACCCCGGTACCTGCCTTTCCTCAATAAACCTCATGTGTTCGTGTCATCCCCAGGCTTGAGTGAGGGTCTCCCCAGGTCTGGGGGTCTTTCAAGTCCATTTACCAAGTATTCTGGGCTGCCTTGTTACTTTGTAGCAGTCTTTCTTTCTTTTTTTCATTAGATATTTTCTTTGTTTACTGAGTGGAGCTGGCCTGCAGCTCCACGGGTTTGGGTTCTCTTTCAGGCCGGGATTTGAAACGGACCTGGAAAATAAAACAGGTCGAGGGATAAAGAAAATGGATGCCAAGTAGCTTTATCAAGGCATCTATTTACTTGGGAATATTTTGAACATTTATAGGTACAGCTAAGAAGCAAAATCAAAATCTCCAGGTACAAGACATATGCATAACGTAAACACAGTAGCAGACATGAGACCATGAGATGCCAAGGTCTCTGGAAACTCAAAGTTCTCAGGCAGGAAGGCATGTTTGCAAGTCAGCAAAGTTCTTAGGCAGGTAGGTATGTTTGCAACTTTGTGACTTCTCTCTTTCAAAGGCCATTGTTTAGCCACAGCAGGTGGCTGCCTCTAGCCTCTAGGCTCAGGATGTGAGTCTGGCCCCCCGCAGAGCTGAGGGATGGGGGAGGCCAACAATTTACAATTCGAATGATATACCCTTTCCCAGTTTCCCTTCCAAAAAAAAAAAAAAAAAAAAAAAAAAAAAA
>JADRCD010213479.1:0-64727 GCA_019843815.1 Montemys delectorum
TTTTCTGAACATCACAGAATATGCCTGTGTATTAGAACGGCAGCTCTCGTCAGGACACACCACACTAGGCCCAAACAGTTCCACATGTAAGAGATTTAATTGGGAGAGAGAGAAAGGATGGTGGCAGAAAAGAAAAGGGGGAGAGAGAGAGCAGGAGGGAGGAGCGTTCCATATATATATATATATATATATGGGTTATGACATGGTGGCTGCAGGTAAAGGTGGGAGATGAGTCCAATGGATTCTGGGAATATGACGGCTGTTGCCCTGGCAACGGGTCTGTGAGTCCCGCCTATGTGAACTCAGGGATTTCGGAGGCCCTGATGCCAGCCATGCCATTGCCATATATTACAGGGTCCCCCTTCTCACTAGGCTTCCGTATTAGTTGTTTATGCCATCACTGGGATGACATAACAATGTAGTAGAAGAAGATTTAATTTGAACTGTCCTCATTTCTTGATGGGAAGACATGCCATCTGGGGGTCTATCCTTAGAGGCAGGGATTGTCAGGGTGACATGTTACCAACTGAACAAAGAGGCAGAGGCTAGGCCATTCGGTAACCCTTCCTTTTTCCATCCCGGACTCACTTCTTCTAATGAAGTTCTACCTTCTATAGATGTCACAGGTTCCCCAAGCAGTGCCACCAGCTGGGGAGCAAGTGTTCTATATACAGACTAACAGAGTCTGTTTTACACTTCACCTAAACAGCTTCCTATAATTACGGTCAAACATGAGCAGTCCTAAAATACTTCCCAATGCCTTACACTTTAATAAAAGAACAAAGATTTTACAAACTCATTTTCAGGATGATTGATTTGGGTTCCTTTCTGTTGCAGTGATAAAATACCATGACTAAGTGCTATGTAAGGAAGAATTTATTTTGGCTTATGGTTCCAGAGAAGAGTCTATCACAACTGGAAGCAGGACATCAAGGAGCAGCAGGCAGGGCGGGAAGAGCAGGCAGCTAAGAGCTGAGAGCTTACATCTTCAATGGCAAACACAAAGCAGAGAGAGGGGGTGGGGGGAAGGAGAAGGGTAGGGGGAAGGGAAGGGAGGGAGAGAGGCAGAGAGAGACAGACAGAGGTAGGGGAGGGAGGGGGAGGGAGAGAAACAGAGAAGGAGAAGAAGAGGGAGAGAGAACTGGAAGATAGAATAGGTGAAGTTATACACACTCAAAGCCCACCCTGGTGACTCACAACAAGGCCACACCTCCCAAACCTCTCCAAACAGTGCTACCAATTGGAGAACCCCTGTGATCTACCTGTCTCTGCTTCCCGGGTCCTGAGATCACAGAGTATGCCACCATACCTAGCCTTTTGTGTGGGTGCTGGGGAATGTGAGCTCACATCTCATGCTTGTACAGTAAGCATTTAACCCACTGACCCATTTACAGAGCTCCAGAATTGTCCACTTTTATAAGAGCCCAATTTATAAGTAAGGCATTTTCTAATTTTTTGATAAGATTTCACATGGCAGAATATTAATTAACATGAGATCATTTGGTTAATGGGTTAAACACAAAACAGTGACTTCTTATAAATCATAACCGAAATTCAACAATAGCTCCAGACCTTCTTAGTAGAACATTGTTTGCTCTTTGTTTGTTCACAGTACACTGAATGTGCCTTTTTCCAATTTATTTATTCACTTTACATCCTGATCTTGTCTCCACTTTCTCCTCTCAGTTCCCCCTCAGATAGCTTCTCTCTCTCCCCTTCTCCTCTGAGTTGGGGAGGCCCCAGCAGGGTACCAACTTACCCTGACATATCAAGTCACTGCAGGACTAAGCACCTTCTCTCCCACTGAGGCCAGACAAAGTAGTCCCTGTAGGGGAAGGGAATCCACAGGTGGGCAACAGATTCAGGGACAGCCTCCACTCCAGTTGTTGGGGGACCTGCATGAAGACCAAGTTCCACATCTGTTACATATGTGCAGGGGACCTAGGTCCAGTTCATGTCTGCTCTTTGGCTGGTGCTTCAGTCTCTGGGAGCCCCCCCCCAGAGTCCAGGTTAGTTGACTCTGTTGGTCTTCTTGTGGAGTCCTTATCCTGTCTGGATGCCTTTCTTTGTGGTAATAGAATTCATCATTAGAGTCTGAGAGTTCATTCAGGGGTAAAGGTCAGTGCTGTTTGGAATCACGTGCAATAGCGTGTGCTCGTGTACTTATGGTACACGATAGGATGCCATTCACGTGCTGGAATATTCTTTCACGTGTGTTGAGTGATTGAATTTTCTATTAGTTGTTATCATGATATCATTTATGTCACAAAGGCATGCCCTCAGAGGTTCTTGTTCTATGATTCCCCACCACACTGCATGGGTGTGTGACAAATAAATGGTGTGTTGGAATCAATGAACAAGGGAAAAAAAATGACTGTTCATTATCATATACTGAACATTCCTGAGATTTTCAGAAGCAGTGAAGAGATTCTTAAAAGAAAATGTTCAAGTCTATAGGAGAAAGCACATAAGTCAGAGCTGTGATGCAACTCTAGGCAAAAGATCAGTGTGACTGTGGTACATTCTTTTTGTTTGGTGTCCTACTGAAGCATCAGATTGGCACCTGCCTTAGTCAGGGTTTCTATTCCTGCACAAAACATTATGACCAAGAAGCAAGTTGGGGGGGAAAGGCTTTATTCAGCTTACACTTCCACATTTCTGTTTGTCACCAAAGGAAGTCAGGACTGGAACTCAAGCGGGTCAGGAAGCAGAAGCTCATGCAGAGGCCATGGAGGGATGTTCCTTACTGGCTTGCTTCCCCTGGCTTGCTCAGCTTGCTTTCTTATAGAACCCAAGACTACCAGCCCAGGGATGGCACCACTCACAAGGAGCCCTCCCACCCTTGATCACTAATTGAGAAAATGTCTTCCAGCTGGAGCTCACGGAGGCATTTTTCTCAAGGGAGGCTCCTTTCTCTGTGACAACTCCAGCTTGTGTCAAGTTGACACACAAAACCATTTAGTACAGCATCATACAAAGCTCCTAAGAGGCATCCTATGGATGCTCTCTTTACTCACCCTGTGGAAGTCTCAGGAGTCTGGAACTTTGGATTATAAATTCAAATAATACTTCCCTTCTGTGTAGGCTTAGATTTTGTAAAACCTAATTTAATAAGGGTTTTTTAAAAATGCTTCAACCCCTCTCTAGCCCACTGTCCAAAGGTAGGGAAGAGATGATGGTAAATAGGACAAGGGATGTGGACCTGTTTGGAAGTAGATGTTTGGGGAGATTCTAATCTCTGTTTGTCAGGATACCAGTAGCCTTGTTCTATAGTATCAGGATACCAAACACAAATCACCTGGTATCAGATCTTGGGTGGCAGGATCCAGCAGAAACTTCGAGGTCTCCACTGAATCTGCAGTGAGTCCAGCTGGAATGGCAGGAGTTCTCTGCCCTGCCTCTTTCAACAATGTGAAGACCAGCGAAGATGAGAGGACAATGAAGCATCGCATGGCCAGCTCTGCAGGCCCCCTTCACAGTCTGCTGGGCCCCACCCATACTGTCTCTAAACGTCACCCATCCTTCCATGGGTCCTAACTCAGCAAAATACGGCATATCTGCATCACATGACATAGCCAGAAACTTCTACTTCACTTCTGCTTATGCCCCCTGCCCCACTTCTTTTCCCAGAATTAAATAGCTTCTCTTCAAAGGTCTAGGCCATTATTTATCACTGCATTGTGAACATTTGCAAGAATGACTGGACATAGTAGACACTCAATACATGCTCAAGGATGACCATAAACCATGAATGATGGTCTCCATCCTTACCACAAAGAATACCAGTCTCACTGGGCTTGTAGATGGTTAGAGATGCTATAAGTAAAGCCATAGGTGGTTTTTTTGAAGTGTCTTGATATGCACACATTTCAGGAGCAACTGGGAAGGTCCATCTGAGGATGGAGGGGTAACAGGGAGCTGAGCAAAAGATACCAGTGACACTATCAATAGCCCTACTGTCTTTATTCCAAGAACCAAACACAACCCCACATGATTTTCAGAGAATCAAACTTGCCACCATCCTGGCATATCAATCAATGAAGTGTTAATGTTCTTTAGAAAGAGAGGACTCTTGCCATGTTTGGCATATGGCAAGTCAGACAAGTTTTTTTTCTTCTTTAGCCAAGGAAACTGAAGGGGCAAATAAATCCTAAAAGGGATGAGGGGGAGGTAGCTCAATGTTCTAAGTCTCAAGTTAGAAACGTTAATGTTCAAGTTCCAGCCACGTCAATTTACCCTTTCTCCTGTTTAGAGATCAATTGTGTTGCACTTGGTTTATAGTGTGAGAATTTTCTAAATAGGGACTTAAATACCTAAAGATTGTTTTCTCTGTGTAGGATGTTATGAAGCTCCGGGGACTTTTTTTTTTTTCCTACTAGAAAGTGGTTAGCTATAATTTCCTTGGCTCTAACTTCTGGTACTGGGCTGGAATGTTGAGAAAATAGAGAACTGTATTCTCCTATAGTATATTAGACACTTAATAAAACGTGAGGGCCTCCCCGCCCCCTAGATGAGTGCTGGAGACTGTGAAGGGGTGCAAACTAAAGATGGGAGACACATTTCAGCATGATTCTTTCAGAGTAGGGTCTAGCCACATGTCTAGAAAAGTTGATCTTAAAGAGTTTTTTGAACAGTAAGGATCAACACTGGAAACATAAATGCTTACTTCCTGTGTATTTTCAGATGAGTGATGGTCACACTGGTACATAAGTATGGAGAAGGAATCAAACAATGAATAAAGGAATGATTTTTTTTTTTTTTGGATTGTTGAAGCAACAATTCACAACTTTAGAAGGACAGGCTCCAATTGATAAAGAAGAATTCTACCAGATTTTGGGTAAAATCAATTTGAAAAACAAACCACAATGGATGTGGTCCATACATAAAAATATAAGGGCACAATGTTTGTGTCTCCATTCCATATCTAAAATGGTCCTTTAATGCTCGAGCAGAAAATTTAAATCACGTAGAAAGGAAGAAAAACAAGCCATTTCTCCTTTATAAGACCTGATATCAGAGATACTTCACAGTGGGAGGAAACTTTGGAATGGGTGTGTGCAAAATTCAGATTTTGCCTAATAAAGGCATGCAGCCACTATGGACAAAATATGTCAAAATGGGGAAATGTGAACTATGTCCTAAAACGTTTGGTAGAATCTACTTGCATTTATTTTAAGAGTATCAGACATCTGTGAAATCGATAAGAAAGTATAGTGCCAAGGTGGGCAATGGAAATTTAAATCAGGTATTTTTACTGCCTCCTGTAGATATGAGTAAGAACCCAAAATCTATATACACTTGAAATAGAAAGATGTGTGTTGTTGTTGCTGAGTGCAGTTAATTTAGTAAAAATATAAAATTCACATATATTACTGTATGTAGGCGTGACAATATGCAAAGACAAATCTGAATACATTTTAAAATGTAAATGAAATAAACTTGGAAGCAAGGGGAATGGCTGTGCATTCGACTTTGGGCTCTGATGGGATTCACAGAAGCCATGTGTACTCTGGGCAGCCTTCAGCTGTCACCAGCACACACTGGGCCTGAGCTGTCACTTGGCCTAAGGCAGGTGTCAGTGCTGTGTGGCTCTCCTACCTGGAGAGAGATCTTCTCAAAGCTGATCTGCAAGTGAAGTTTTTTCTACCCAGTTCCCCTTCCTCATTTCTTTTCCAGGTATCAGGCCTCTTTACAATGCTTTCCCTCCCTCCCTCTGTCAAGTGCTTTTCAATCTCTTGTCTATCTCGTTTCTCCTTGGTACCTGCATCTTAGAGAACTTTGATGGGGTATGCTGGCTTTTGATAAGGACTAAAAGTACAGGTGCATATTTTGTTTTTTCTTTTTTAAAAGTGGATTCTGAGTTTGGGGAAGCTAATACAGTCATCCAAAATAAAGACAGGCAATAGTAGAAGTCTTATCATACTGCATAATAAAAATAAGATTAATTATATTATACACGATACAGGGTCCCAGACAAAACCCAGCTACCCATTCCCTATCCAAGACTCCTACAGGGGTTCAGAGAAAGGAAACAATGAAACCAGGGGATGATAATGAGCACACAAAAGAGAACAGAACAATTAATTCCAGAGCAAGATTGAAAGGTATTAATTTTATAAGACACTGATAAGAAGTTTTAAAAGAATATTAGAGATTTCATTAGAAGCTAATATATAATGGAAACAATCTGAAATTCAAGAGTTGATTTGAGAAGGCTTAGGGAGTTTGAAACCGGTTGCTAAATTTCAAAAATCATCTCCCCCCACCTCCCAACCTGTCTCACGTGTCTTGAAATGAATAACAACATTGCCAGGGAGATGCAGAGACAGGTCACCTTGCCAAAACCAATCAGGCACAACAAGTAAGAGGTTTTGACTCTCACAGGTGAGGAGTGTGTCTCTGATTTGAGAGAAGCTTTTCAGTTAAAGCATGTCTGCCCACTGATTCCAGGTGCTTGGACGTTTCAAGGGTGATTATTTTATCATTTCCTAGAAATACAATTCTTTTTTACCTGTAGATGAGTTATCCCAACCTTTGATTTATGGATTTACTTTTCTTCATACGTATATGTGTGCATTTGAATGTAGGTATGTGCTGGTGTCCTTGGATGCCTAACGCTTGAAGTTACAGGCTGATGTGGGTACTGGGAACCTGACCTACATCTTCTGTGGGAATAGTCTATGCTCTTAACTGCTGCACCATCTCTCTGGCCTCTATACCAACTCTTTATGATTGAGACATTGTCAGTTGTTTTTTTTGACCTGTTAAATTGTCTGGTTCTTTGTCCGTCTAGGATTATGCATGGTTTATAGAAATAAATCAACTCCGTTATAGGCTGTTTATAAGTCATGATTCCTAGACTTCATGGAACATTTGAACTGACTCAGACAATTCCTTTCTTCCAGATTGTAGTAGGTGACATGTCTCTTCCTCACCCTTCCCCTGTCTCCAGTTGATAGCAAAGGACTTTAAGAAGGCAGGGCTGTCAGTACAGAAGGTAGCTAGGTGAGGTACTGGAAGGCAAGCTGCCCCCATCAACAGTCCACTCTTTATTTGTGGGAAGAAAGTCTCTGCTGGGCTAAGTGGCTGACTCTCAGCAGCCAATTCTTCCTGGACATTGGTTATCTACGGGGAGGGTTGCTGCATTGGCTTAGTCTTTCTTTTGATGTCAGTGAAGAAATAAGCTATATAATCAGGGCTGATTTCCATTTCTGTCACTCTGTAAGACTGTGATGAAATTCCATTGTCTTGTTGATGAAATCAAGCTAATTTGAGATTAGTTGTGTTGAATACAATTCTCATAGTACAAAAACAGATATGATCTCCAATTTGATAATTCTGAAGTGTTTTTTTTTTTTTACTGAATATTAGAAGATTAAAAAAGAAAACTTCATGATTTTTTTTTCTTGGTAGGTGTGCAAGCATGTGTGTGTGTGTGTGTGTGTGTGTGTGTGTGTGTGTGCATGTGCACAAGGAACATATTTTAATAGACAATTATGCTCATGTGTCACTAAATAGTCTAAGATCGTAGAGAAATTTGGTGATTGGCACAGGGAAACTTTTTTTCAAATTGGCTAGTTTTGTATAAGCAGACATTATTACAGTAGCTAAATCTTTGCTTTCTATCAAAAGTTTAGATAGTGTGAGCTATTCTTTTTAATTTTTTTTCTGGTTTCTTAGACACAGGCCAAACATTTATTAGGCTGCAGAAGTAATGTTGTTTTTTTTTCCTTTCCCCAAGGAAAAACATTAGAACACAAAAAGTGCAGTATCAGCACCAGGCTGTCTTCTGCCAGGAATGGATTGTGCTTCCCTCAGAGTTGGCCCAGATCTTGATAAGTACCAAACCAAGCTCCATAACTGAAAGCTTCAATTCTGAAGAATCAGAGCACCGTATATATGACTCATGGGGATCCACCCTGTTGTTGATGGTGAGAACCTCTTGAGTTTCTAATGCGTTTCTTATTGTTTAATTGAGATAGGTTGTCTGAAGGTCCCCTCTACTGATAGATCATATAGAAATACATCCAGATGTTAATATCATCTTTCTATCCTAGTATCAGAGCCCTATTGACACTTGCATGTTGGAGTAAAGATTACTTATTTCTGTATGCGTTCCATACTTGACTGGGCCTAGTGCTGAAGTCTAGAAGAATTTGAGAAGGACTTGGTTAACAAACAAATCTTAGCTTTAACATGCTCCTTCTTAGAGATATTTGAACATGAAGGGGGAGCAACAAACCTCACAGTGCTCACATTATTGGTGTTATTGATGCCCAAACACAAGGTCCTCCTGTTTGAAGCTTGCTGGTTGTACAACAGCTACTGGTACAAGTCAAAGTCATCGCCCCTTCTGCCCTGACATCGTGATCAAAACCAGGCACTCGTGCTTTTAAAAATAACTCCTCTGGATTGAAAGGGACAAAAGAGAAGGGTAGGGGGAAGAAAAAGAACACAGAGTTGTAAGTTCCAGTGCTTTTCCTGCCAATATACACAGACCCGCATCCAGGGCACATCTCATTTGCATGCCTGTTTATTTTGTTTGCATGGCTGTCTGAAATCTGGGACCTTTTCTTTCTGAATTGAGACAAAAAGAAGTTAAGATACAGCCACCTTTGACTCTGCTTATATGAGTCTGTCCCCATAAGGACAAGGTTTTGCAGTCACTGGCTTGCAGACAGACATTCTCATCACCAAGACACAGTGTGCATTTGCAGGTATACAGGGGATTTGTAAATTTCAAATGTATAAAACTGACTCTAGGAGTTACTAGTTTTACTTCAGGAAGATTCCAACTAGATAAAATGGAGTGAAGGCTGTCAGATGATTCCCAAAAATGAGCGCCGAATTTACAACAATTTTGGGCTAAATAATACTATATGTGGATGACAACATCACTAGGAGACTTTTTTTCTTTTAGTGTTGCTGAATTTAACAAACATATACAGCTTTGTTCTTAAACCCTGTACTGCTCCACAGTGACTTTCATACTCCTTTCCTCATGAACAGAGTACCGCTTTCTTTTGAAGCTCTACAATTCACCCTTGAACAAATGTTGTTTTAAGAAGATTTTCTTTCTCTCTAACATTGAGTCCTGTCCCCCTGAAGGCAGCAACTCAATTCTCTGACTTGATTCCATATAAAGTTGGGTCTCAGAGGTAATACATATAACCTGTGCCCTTGGACTGGAATTTTAAAGGGATATTTCTCTCTCTCTTTTTTTTTTTTTTTGAGATAGAGACGGGTTTGTTTGTTTACTTGTTTTGTTTGTTGTTTTGGTAGCGGGAGCTTTGGCTATCTTAGAACTCACTCTGCAGACCAGACTTACCTCAAACACAGAAATACTCCTGTCTCTGACTCTCCCTTCAGAGTGCTGAGATTAAAGGCACACACCACTGCCACCTGGCTGAATTTTGAGTGTTTTGATCATCAGTTTCTTCCTGTGAAAATGGAAACAATTAGTCCTAATTATGCTAGAAGGATTAGATGTGATAATATTCAACTTGACTAACTCTGAAATAACAAAAACCCAAGCCACTAGGTGCACCTGATAGGGACTTTTTTTCTCTTAATTTGTTTGAAGTTGGAAGACCCACTTTTAATTTGTATCTTCTGAGGTGGAAAGATACAACTTTAATCCAGTTCTTTTAAGGTGGAAAGATCTACGTTTGCTCTGGGTCATGCTTTCTATTGGCAGCCTTTATAATGGAAATGGAACAAAAGAAGCTTGCCTTTTTGCCTGCTTGCCCTCACTCTCACTCAGAAGTCTATGCCTTCCCTGACATTAGAACCTAAATTTTGGGCTTATGTCATGTACTGAAGACCAGCTGAGTCGTCCAGCCCTGTGGACTGAAAAACTATAGCATGCTTGGACTTTCTGTTGGTAGACAGCCATTGTTGGATTAGCTGGACCACAGCCTGAAAGCCATCCTAATAAATTATCTTTAAATATATTCATTCTATAATTTATGCTCCTCTAGAACAGTGGTTCTTGACTTTCCTATGGGACCTTTTATTGCAGTTTCTCATGCTGTAGTGACCCCCAACTACAAAATTATTTTTGTTGATACTTCATGACTGTAGATCTCCGTTGTCTGAGTCTTCCCCACCTTATATACTCATCTCTTCCATAGACCTCCAAGGCTATATCCAATTAGAGCAAAATCACACACAAGTGGTTAGGAGGGGTGGCTGGAATATTAGGTAAGTTTCTAATGACCCTTAATCTCTTCTCTGAAGGAATACCAATAGTCCACAGGCCCTGTCACGTCACGATGGACTCGAGCAAACAGGCACCACTGGTCTGATGAAGATGGCAGCAATTTTTCAGGAGAAAATGTTGTACATAATTGTTATTATATTATCAATACACTACTTACCTGGAAACCAATTCCCTGGTTTAAACAGTGCTCTGTCTTACAGGGTGCTTGATCTCCCTATTCCTCCCTGACTGCAGATTTTTGCAATCAGGTACCATTGAGTCTTTGAGAACTCATTAGGGGACAATCTCCATTTTCAACTACATCCTTTTTTAAATTAAAAAAAAAAGGATATTTCTAGATGAAAGTGGGTTAGGCTTCCTGGAGAGCATCAGTTCCCCAAGTGAAGAGAATTCTCCAGCAAATGTTGAATAACCTTCAAGGGAGATAAGCTCTCTAACCATAAATCTCTATAAACTCAGTTCAGGCCACAAAGCTGAAGAGTGCTTTGAATATGGCCTGTAAACTATATAAGCAACAACCTGTGCTGTCAAGGAATCTTCCTGCAATAATTGTGCTGAAATGTAAACAGCAGTAAAATGGATGCTGAGTGCTCTGTACTTCTTGACCATGTCCTGTCTGTGCATACTCTGGAATAGAAATGTGTAAGGAAATGATATTAGTTGGTTGCATAATCATCAGTTCCCTGAGGATTTCTAAACAAACATGTCCTTGACTGTCTGGGTCTGTACCTCTCATGTCCACAGTACATCTTGCAAATGCATGTCATCAGATCAAGTCAAGATCCTCCTTGGCTTTTTATTGCCCTTAATGTATAGTGGTCTCCATTGCCTGAGCCCTCATGGTTGAGACAATGCTGATCTACATATTCTCATACTTTGCAACTTTCTCCTTTGACCTACTGACTTCTACTTTAACTGCAAACCCTCTGGATTTCCCAAGTCACCCAGGCTTTCTGCTGTGACTCATGTGCTCCTTCATGGCATGCTTCTTCCCCATTCTACTTTTAATCAGTATTTTGATTTATTCTTTGAAAGATTCATACATTAATGCAGAAAGTATATCTTGATCATATTCACTCCACTCTCCCTCTCTTTATGACCTCCCCTCCCTAAAACACATCTCTCTCCCAACTCATATCCATCTTAAAAAATTATGGTTGTTGTTGTTTTTAACCAACCAGTACTGTTCAGTTAGTACTGCCCATATGAGCATGGCTGTGGGGTCATCAACTAGTACATGGGCAACTTTCTAGTGGCTATACCTCCAAAAATGTAACATCCATCAGCTTCCAATAGTGCCTCAGCTAGGGGTTGGATCCCTGAGATGTCCTCTCCTCCAATTCTAAGTTGCATGGTCTTTCACTGGAAACCACAATTTTTTTTTTTTTTTGTGAATTCATGTGTGCAATACTCATGTTGTGACCATTGAACAGCATTTCCCGGTACTCATCCTCATCCTTCTCTTATAGTCTTTTTGCCTCATCATCTGTCATGTTCCCTGAACCTTCTTTAACTTGTCCATCCCTTCTCCCCTCATGGATCAGCTTCACCTGAATCCATTGTCCCATTTGATTGGTTGAGCTCACTGTAGTGATCATTAGCATGAATATTTAATTGCTCAAGGCAGGACACTTTTCAGAAACAGGGGGAGTATTAATAATCATTCTGGTACAACACCCAGAAACTAAGATAATCAAGGGAAAACAAATCTGCCGTGTAATGTTTCTCAAATTTTCTGTTGAGTTGTATCCTTCCCTTGCTGGTTATACGTTCAAGAACAGGAGAATCTGTTCATATTTTCCACTCTGATTACAATAATTTGTAAGTTATTATACTGATTTGCTTCATCTCTTTTCCTGGCTTATTCTCAAACTTAGTTCCATTTTCTAATTTATAATTAGAGTTTGTTTGATATTGGGGAAATGCCTTAGTTGGTAAAGTGCTTGCCTGTAAACACAAAGACCTGAAGTCAATCACCAGTATGCACAGTGGTGAGTGTGTGTAATTCTAAGTGGTGATAGAGATGGAAAGATTCCTGGAGCTGGCCAGCCTAGCCTACTTTGTGAGTTCTAGACCAGAGAGACAGAGAGAGAGAGAGAGAGAGAGAGAGAGAGAGAGAGAGAGAGAGAGAGAGAGAGAAAGAGAGAGAGAGAGACAGAGAGAGACAGAGAGAGAGACAGAGAGAGAGACAGAGAGAGAGACAGAGAGAGAGACAGAGACAGACAGAGACAGACAGAGACAGACAGAGAGAGACAGAGACAGAGAGAGAGAGAGACAGAGCGAGAGAGAGTCCATATCTCAAAAAATAAAGATAAAGATGGTAACTGAGGCATCACACCAGGGACTGACGTCTGGCCTCAGATGCACATGTACATACATACTCTTCTGTGCTCTTGCACACATACACAACAGCCAGCAACAAATTCATAAAACAACTTACACATATATAAACATTCAAATGTATAAGCAAGCAAATTCATGACTAATAAAGATTTATTTGGTAAGGATAGATAAAAGATTAATGTTAAAATATGTGTATATGCCTACAGGCTTTCAGGCTAGTTGTCATAGATGAATGTACTGATTTGTACACTTCTCATAGGCAGGAATGCTAAGGGGTAGCAAAATTTTACAAAGAGCTAAGATTCTTTCTGTCTTTGGACAGTCAGATGTTAAGCTGTGAGTGCAATGATTAATTTTTGTGTGTCAACTTAGATGGACTATGTTATGCCCTGTAGCTGGATCAGCATGACTCCTGGGTGCATTCTGGAAGAGACTGGCACTTGAGTATGGTGGATGGTCATCATCCATGTGAGCAGACTTCCTCTAGTCTTTTGAGGACCAGAATTCAGGAAAGTGGAGGAAGGAAAGATTTGCTCTCCACGTGGGTGATCTGGGACCCTTATCTCCTATTCTTTGCCCTTAGTTTTCAGCTCTTATCTTACGATTGGAATTGGTGGCATTCTCTTTCTGGTGCTTTAAACCATAGAAGCAGCTGTCTTGCATCTCCAGCATTTGAAGAATAGATCCTGGTACTTCTTAGCCTCTATAACTGAGTAAGCTAATTCCTTATAGTCTATCTTACTATGTGGAAATCACTACATATATATACAGATAGATATAGATAGATGATAGATTGATTGATTAATAGAGCAATTGATCGATAGATAAATAGATGGCAGATGATGGATAGGCATTATGCATACAATAATGGATGAATAGACAGATGGGCAGGTGAATAGACAGATGACAGAGAGTAGATACACAAATAGATGAATAGATAGATGGGTAGACAGACAAATGAACACATGGATACATAAAGACATAGATACATAGATGATGGATGGTTGGATGGATAGAGATGTATACCTGCTATGTGAGAGGATGGATAGGTGGATGGATAGATGGATGAGCAGATGGTGAATAGCAATGCAATACCTATTCCTAGTTGGTTTTGTTTCTTTGGCACATCCTGATGTTCTCCGTCTGCTTCAGGCAATGTTTTACTTTTGACAGATTCCTGCGTACTATTTCCAGGAGTGGCCTTAACATTTCAAGCCTTTTGATTTGTCCTTCAATCCTGTCAGGGGCCCCAGTCGCCAACACACGTCATTATTTATGTGAGTTGCAATTATCCCAAATAAGGAGAAACCCGAGCAAACTACACAAACAAAAAACCAAGTCCAAATTCATCATTTTGGTAACATTGAGAGAGACATGAAGGAGGCAGGGGTGGGTAGGGTGGGTTTGAAAAAGAAAAAGTCTTTCTGGCTAGGATTAGTGGCTAGGTTCAAGGTTTTAAATTGTGTTTTTCAGAGTTTGAACAAATACACATACAACGTGGAGCACTAGGCTTCATCACTGTGACCTTTAGTTCTGCTTCCAGCTAAGAGAGCTCTGGTGATAGATGAGTCAAGTCTACACAAGGCTGGCATTTCCTTCCCATCTCTTCTCCAAGGTAATATAAGCATATATGGTGCCTTAGTCAGGGTTTCTATTCCTCTACATCATGACCAAGAAGCAAGTTGGAGAGGAAAGGGTTTATTCAACTTCCACTTCCACATTGATGTTCCTCACCAAAGGAAGTCAGGACTGGAACTCAAGCAGTCAGGAAGCAGGAGCTGATGCAGAGGCCATGGAAGGATGTTCCTTACTGGCTTGCTTCCCCTGGCTTGCTCAGCTTGCTCTCTTATAGAACCCAGGACTACCAGCCCAGGGATGGCACCACCCACAATGGGCCCTCCTACCATTGATCACTAATTGAAAAAATGTCTTATAGCTGGATTTCATAGAGGCATTTTCTCAAGGGAGGCTCCTTTTTCTGTGACAACTTCAGCTTGTGTCAAACTGACACACAAAACCAGCCAGCACATATCGGTTATTTCATCTTTCTTTTTTTTAGATAATTTTTTCCATGCAGTACATTTTCATCATAGTTTCCCATCCATCACCTTCTCCCAGGTCTCCCCTTTCTGCCATTCAACTAACTCTCTCCCCTTTTGGAAGACAAACAAGCTAATAAGACAAACAAGTGAGCCAGATTTAAACAAAACAAACAAACAAACAAGGAAACACAAACCAAAGAAAAACCAGCACACACACACACACACCACCACCACCACCACCACCACCATTAAAACACAAAATCAGAAACCATAATATATAAGCAAAAGACTAGCAAGGTAAAACATGCCCTCAAAAAAGCAAGACAAAAAACCCCTCCAATAATATTATTGAGTTGGTATTGTGTTGGCCATCTATTGCTGGGCATCGTTCCTCAAGTGTGGCTTGTATGTTTTTCTTTGTGAATCGTTGTCAAATTGAGATACCTTCTTAAGTAAGGGGGGGGCTCACTTCATTTTCTTGCTCAGAGTTGGGACTCCATCTGTCAAGCCCTGTGTATGCTGCCACAGCATCTGTGGTTTCAACTGTACATTGGTCCTGCTTTGTTGAAAAGGCCTTGTTCCCTTTGGTGTTCCCCATCCCCACTGGCTCTTACCCTCTTTCTGCCTCGTCTTCTGTACATCTCCCTGAACCCAGGGGGAGGGGTTTGGTGAGGGAATCCCATTTAAGAATACGTGTCCCAATGTCTCTCCCTCTCAAATACAGGACTTACACTCTCAGCAATAGGGATTCTGTTAGCTGCTAAACTTCTAAATGAAGCAGTAACCCCATTATTCTGTAGTTCTTTGCAGAGTGTGATGAATAGTCTCTATCCTCTGATGTTGAGACAAAATGCACCCTTGAAAGGTCTCTTATTCCCTTCTTCATGCTATGGCTGTGCACACTCTATGTATTAGACCACATTTTTGGTTCCCAACTCTCTTCATACGTCATTTCGTTTCACTGTAGCATGTGATAACTTGATTGGTAGAAATTATGATTATCTGGTGCCAAGAACAACCATACATGGCTTAAATGATTGGCCTGATATTGTCCAGGGCAAGCTAAGTTTTGGTCCAAACCAGGATACGGGAAAGGGTGGTATTTGGATGGCTGGTGGATGATTCCACACAATATCCCATAAGTAATTCTGCCTTTGGAGGCAGCAGTGAAGAGGCAGTTTTGGTCATTCCATGGTTTCCAAGCCCAGTGTAAATACTGATCAGATTCTGCCAGAAGTGGGGTGATTTAGAAACTAATTCTTAGAGAAAAAAAATACAAAATTGTGGAATTCTATATTTTCCAAGGATGGGAACCTAGTTTAAGAGTTCAGATTACTTTTGAAAGAATTCTCCTATAAGGACTATTTTTAAGTATAGTTGGTGACAATCACCACTTCATATTCAAGGCCTCAATTTTAAATCACAGGGGCCTGTGTAAAGGATGTTTGTTTTCTGTTTTCCAAAACAACCTTCATTTTGTTACAATTAAATTTCTACCCCTTTTGATAGTCAGATATTGAATAATGTATTGCAAGTGGTATTTTTCAAATTATTTTTTCCAGGGTAGAAAAGTCTAGAATTTTTAACATGATTAGATTAAGCTACCTTAAGGAAATTAAGAGAAACTCCTTGGGTATTTGGTTTGGCCCTCTGACTCCTCAGACTTTTCTTAGTCTTTCTGTACAAAGTTACACAATTGTTCGCACTGAGCTTGCAAAACACCATCTTGTAAAATTTTAGTTCCTAAAAAATTAACATATTTAGGGTAGTATAGATATTTTTGATATTGGACACAGTTAATACTCTAATTCCATTAGAATGCATTAGTCTTCACTTCATGCAGCTAACAAAACACAAGAGAAATCAACAAGTGCAGTAAAGAGGAGCAATTAAACTTACCACATGCTGGAAATGCTCTGAAGAGCTGCAGAGAAAGAGAGGAGCAAAATGGAGTTCCTATTTGTGATGGTTAGTCTTGGCTACCAACTTGATTAGATTTGGAGTCAACTAAGAGGCTATTTCCTCAAAGAGTTAAGTTAAAAAGACCCTCCCCAGAGCGGACAACATCTTCTGGCAGAGTTTGAAGGATGCCCATTAACCAGATGCCTTAGCTATTCCTGTCAATGTGATGAGCTTCCCTAACAGAAAAATAGAAGGAGGGAAGATTCACTTTGGATGGCCTCAAACTCAGAAATCCACCTGCTTCTAGGATGATAGCGGCTTAGTGAAGTGATAGATGCTCATATGACATGGAACAGGAAGCAAAAGTCACATACAATCGTCTCTTTGTTACTTTTCTATTGCTGTCAGACGACACCATGACCAAGACAACTTATATAAAAAAAGACTTTCATTGGATTTATGGTTTTAGAGGGTTGGAGTTCAAGATGGTAGTCTTAATGCATGGAGGCAGGAACAGCTACATCTTGAGGGCTCACATTTTGATCAACAAGCAGGAGGCAGAGAGAAGCACACTAGCTCTGGTATGAGTCCTTTGAAACCTCAAAGTCTGCCTCTAATGATACACAACAAGACCACAGATCTTAAACCTTTCCAAAGAGTTCCACTAACTTGAGGTCAAGCATTCAAATGTTTGGGTGGCCATTATCTTTCAAGCCACTGTAGACAGGAGTCAATGTTGAGGACAAGCCTGGCCACCATGGCCTACATCTACTATCAAGGCTTCTTGTTTTGAAGCCTCCACATCGGAACATTGTAAGCTGGGGACCTGGACATTTCTTTCATATTGAAACTGTAACACCAAGGAGATAGCCCAGCATGCAGAGGCGTTCAACCTTTGAGAGGCATGTGCAGGTCAGATATTCTGGGGAAGTGAAAAGACAAAGCATCAAGGAAGCAGCTGCAGGAAGGTCTTAGTTTGAAATCAGCAAGAACCTTCCTGTCTAGGGACGTCATTCACCTTTCTTGCTTCTAGCACAGAAACCCTGCTTTATAGCTGGAGGATACTTATTCAGACAGATAGTTACTAAGCTTGGGGAAAAAGAGTCCTATGTGTTTCCCAAAGTAGAACTATGTTCCATTTCTGCTCCCAAGGTAGTTACTTCATCTTATAAATGGAACTAAATTTATACGGTGCAATCAAGCAGAAGTCTTGACATATAGGCTGACGGTCTACAAATACCCTTAAGAAACTAACAAGAATGAAGAATGGGAAATTGCGTTCTCCAAAGTAAGAGAAGGAATAATGGCCTGAGACAAAGGGCAGAACCTTTTTTTTTCCCCTTCAGACTAGACTTAAAAGCCTTCCTAATCTTTGAGAGCATCTGGCCTGTATTCAGCCTCCCCAGAGAGACAGGGAAGGGCTCCTCTGAGAGTTTCACAGGCAGCCATCTGAACTCTTGAATTGTAGAGCGCCAAGAGGAGTCGAAGGAGGTCCTGGCTATTATCTCTCAGATGAAGCGAGGAACAATGGGCTCTAACTGGAAGCTCAAACCACGAGCTCACCTTACCTGGCTCTGGCTACCCAGCTGACTGTGCTTTACTCCACTGCCTTTTAGAGTAGTTATATGTATTGTGCATTTACTCTATATTTGGTGTAATTTTATTAGCTCACATAGGTTTGCTTCTCAGAATAACTCTGACAAAGAAGGAAGCCAACACACATAACTACTGTTCAATTGTTTGCCTAGTCCAGCAGTCTGAGCAATGTATTTTATTTTATTTTATTTTATTTTATTTTTAACAAATAGGATCACATTGGAAAAAAGAGAAACTTGAAGCTTAGAAAGAATAAAGAAAGCCGTCCAGCGGAAGAGACTGTGTGAGCTTTGGAACACTGACTTCGTCCACTCTAAGGGTCACACCAGGTGAAATAACAGACAACCTAAGAGGATATTATCAACTAGTTTCCCAGAGAGAGAGCATTGCTTATGATCTGCTGGGAAAATTACCTTAATAAAAAAAAAAATGCCCATTTGCATCTGGATCTGCAGGTGGTTGAGGCTCAGCCTATGAAGGCTGACACTCAGCCAGTAGAAGGACACCCATTTTTCTTTCTTTCTTCAGTTAAGGCTTTGAATTGGCTCCAGCTGTTATTTGATCCAGGGGCCAGAAGACCCCAATATCCTGCTCTTTGTTTTTTTCTGGAAGTTATTGATTATCGTTGGTCATGAAATGTTAGGCTGGAACCCCTGGAGAACTAAAAGATTTTTCAGTGGGTACTAGGAGCAAAGTGGGGGCACTTTTGAGGTGATGGAGTTTCAAGGTGACTACTTGGTTTCAGGGGGTTTCAGATTGACTGGCCCCATGTATTGACCTTATTGGAAAACAGCCTATAAGTAGATTTTTACAAGGACACCAAACTGAAGTCTTCTCAACTTTACATAGAACAGTTGATAATGTCATAATTTTAGGGATCCGTTTGCATGGCTTACCAAGTTAGCCATGTGCTAATCTGTAAACTCATCCATCGGCAATGATTTTGCGTCGTCTCCCGTTTACTGAGCGGCTCCTATGAAGCACTTTCTCATGCCAAAGCATTGGGGGTCTTCACTATCAAGTGATGCTAACATAGACTCCCTCTTTGCAAATTGATCTTCAGTTTAACAAACTTTTTCAGTGGGCCCTCACTAACTGGTGACAAACGTGATTAGAATAAGCATACCTAGAATCCCAGAGGATTAGGCATCAGTTGCCAACAGGGCTAAAACAAAAAGACAGAAGAAAAAAAAAAAACTAAGTTACCTTGTGAGATTTACAACCTCGTGCACCCACCACCCTTACTCTACTGGGTCCTTTGTGTCTTACTTGCTTGTCTCTCTTTTAACTTTGTTTCCAAATGCAGAGAACATGAGTATTAGAACATAGTTGGTGGTGGATTCCCCTATTTTCTACCAAAGAACACCAGCGGCCCATACTTCTATAAATCAGCTTGCTTAGAACAAGAGATTCACTTTTTTTTTATAAACTCGAAATGGATTTCGTCTTAGAGTCAGAGGGGATACCGGGCTCGTGGTGAGTCACTCCACTTTTCAGGGGAGAGAAGCCCCAACTCCCAGTGGATCAGAGAGCCTCAGCCCACTGGCGCCCAAGGAACTAACACAATGGGCAGATGTCCGAACCCCACTGGCCACGGCCCAGAAGCAAACAATAGAACCCTGGCCAACTTCTACTACAGAGAGTTTCTGAAGCTATGGTATTGCCTTGGCCAGCCAAAAACGCATTACGAGACCGCAGCTATCCACAATAGTCTCACTTCATAAAGGAGGGGCGGACGGGGAGGAGGGTAACGTGAGCTTACGTTCTTCTGGTGGAGTTTAAGGAAAAGTGCTCAGAAATTTGGCCTCTCTGCCCTTTCGGATGATGGATTGCTTCAGTTTTATGAAACACTGGAGCAAGTCCTTCAGGGTTGGGACTGCATGAATATTAATTGGTCGCAAATAAGAAGAGGGGAGCTTTTTGCTCATTGCCAGTCGAGGGCAGTTCTCACTCCTGGCCCCTCCCACTGTCTGTATTTTAAAATAGCTCTTTTTATGGCAACAGGGGAGTCAAAGTTGGACTTGGGGAGGAGATTTTTGTTAAGCTTTCTGCAGTAATTCATTACTTTGTCCTTTTAAAAAAAAGAGGCATCGTGTTCTCAGACTGTAATGACAAGGGATTATCTAAACAGATCTGATTTCATATCCCCTCAAATGGACCCAGATAACAGAACTCAGAAGTCCGCTTTTATAGTTCCTAGAATTTTGAGGATTTGTGTATTTACTTTACACGTGTTATCTTCCCTGCTGACAAATAAAGCAGGCATTATATTTCCTATTTTACAGGCTAGATCAGTGATGGAAGATCTTGCCAATGGAAGGGCTCAGGGTAAGGATGGCAGAGCTGAGATTCCAACCATCTCTCCTTGCATCCAGCCTTCCTGTGTTCTATCCAGTCCTCATGGACCCCCTCCTCTTTCCTTTCATTGAGGCCATCAGCTCTGGATATGACATTGTCTCTATAAACAGCAGAGCACAGCTTGGATATAAATCACATTAGTGTGATCCTCCCTGGGACCCAGCAGCATCAGTTGCTTTCTTGGATGTCAAGCACTGGGCACAATGTGTTTGCTTTAGAGAATTTACCTCTGATTTAACGGAGAGTAGAGATTTTTTCCCCTAGTCCACATTTACAGTAAATTCTCTCAGATCAATCTGTGTCTATTCATCATACCAAAGACATGCAAATTATAAAAAGTAAATTCATTTGGCTGGGCAGGCTTAAAAAAATGAAAAACAAACCCCAGGAAGCCTATTACAGGAATCTGTCTGTCTGTGCATAGTTCTCTTGGGGCATCGTTCTGAAAACCAAGTTTTGCTAAATTAGAGATTAAAGAGCCCCGCCCCTCTACCTCAACTTCCAGCTGACTCAAGCCAAGGCTGAGTTCTAGCCCCAGTAGATTTGGATGGGATCTAACTTGGCTCACCATCTCCAGCCCATCCCTGCTGGAAATCTCTCAGGGGAGTCTGTTCCAGCTTTCCCAAAAGTCCCAGCCCAAACTATGTTTGGCTCCACATTCAAACCACTGCAATATTTGATGTCTACTAAAAATTACCTAATGAACTTCAGACTCTTAAGATGAAGCTGAGCATCAGTGGGTAGTGGACTCAAACCTATAGACCAACCATATAACTTAAGCAAGCATTGAAAACTGACTTGAAGTTCATGTGCAGCCTCACAAATAGTTTTTGGCAAGGACTCAGAGATCTTTGAGATACTGGTGAAGAGGAACAGGAGGAGATCCTGCTGTCCTTTTCCAACCTAGCGCTTCCACGTAGCTACTGTGTACAGGCGTGTTGGCCTTGGGAGGTAGGTTGCTGAACAAAAGCCACTGTGAAATCAGAGCCCTTGGAAAACAAGGTGATAACTGTTTCTCAAGTAACTGTAACACCATGGAGCTAGGCACATGGTTAAGAAAGTTATGATTTCAACTTCACCAAGAGATTGGCAGCTCCTAAGGTGGAAAACATGGCATTGGTTTGTTTACAAAGGGTGAAAAGCATTTATTGGTCAGATAAGATGTAAATCCAATTAGAAAGTCTCTGGTGAATGGAGAGGACTTGGCTCATTTGAAGGGTCCCAAGTGGCTGAAGAGCAGCCAGGACCTTCTCAGACTCCGCTTCTTGGTGGCTAGTTATTTCTTGGAAGTATGCTCTCAGGTTAGAAAGTTGCCTGTTCTGCTATGTCCCCTATGGTCTGAAGGTTTGGTGACCTTGACGTTTGTTCCTGGATGCACAGCTCCTCTCCGTTTACTGTGTGCATCAGGAGTCACATGTGCTATGTCCATTTGACATAACAGGAAGTATGGGGAAAAGGCACACATCTGTCTTGAGCATTCCGCCACTTAAACAGCAGTGTGACCTTGGGATAAATCACGCAACTCCTCCGAGCCTCGGTTTCCTTAACAGTAAATGGCTATGCTAATCTCTTTTTCAGAGTGTGCACGTGACAGTAAAAGATAGAGCCTATATGTGATCATCCACCATAAGCTCTGCTAGAACTGTGTGCCTGGGAAGAGTTTCTTAAATCTATGAGGAGATGCAAATCCCATCTTCCCTTCTCCAATCTCCTTTCTTCTACTTTCACATATCGTTTTTTAGGACCAGATAAATTACACATCCCGATGGAATCTTATTTCATGGGTAGTCACTGTACTCTGGCCTATGTGAAGAATGAACTTCCTCTGCAAAAAAGAAAAAGAAAAAAGAAGAAAGAAAGAAAGAAAGAAAGAAAGAAAGAAAGAAAGAGAGAAAGGTAAAAGAAAAAGAAAAAGAGAGAGAATGAATGAGTTCAGGAAATACATACATATATATGCATATATGCATATACACATATACATATACATTCTCTAGAAGCACTGGAATAGAAGATGTGATGTAGTCAGCCACTCCAGCTTCATAAGGAGTCTAAACTCAGGTCCTCATATGTATAGGGCAAGCACTTTACCTACTTAGATATCTCATCAGCCCCGTTACTAGAGTCTTTGACTGAATAGACACGGTACAACGATAGGAGGTGCTCAAAGTGGTTTTGATTGACGTTGTGATCCACTGAGCTGCAAGTATCCTTGGGGTTATGCACAGTCTTTTATTAAAAATGACAGAAAAGTACTTCTGTAACTCTCCTGCCTCCAACCTGGCAGAAAAACAAATGTCTCCGAGTCGCGTAAGTTCTGCCGTCCACAGGATCCTGATGTGTCTGATATCATATTTTGAATATTTGGGTTTTCGTAAGTTACAAGGCAACGAGCAGAGTTTTCAATAGGATTAGAATTTTAAACGTCTGTAAAATGTGGGTGTTTATTTCCATTTTACAACAATAGCAATGGAAAATATGTTCCTGATTCCACTACTCCGACTCTTGCCGTTGACATTTGTTATAAGGTAACTGAGTGATGGTCATGGCAGGACCTCCATGACCTTTGTACGAGAAGTAGTGTATGTCTTCCTATTGTCAGAAGAGATTCTGAAAGACAGTTCTGGGCATGGTACCCAAAGGCTGGAAGACAAGTAGGGTAGCGGTTTCTTGGATCTGTTGCTACTTTGAGCCTGACAGCATCTTTCCCCAGGAGGCTCTGTTGTTTATCATGTATAAGATGGAATGAATCCTACTGACTTAAAGCTCCTGAGGATTGGCAGCAACCATAGCAGTTTCTACTGGAGAACCCAGAGCTGTGTGTAAGCAACAGCCTGGGCCTGTATGAGTGCAGAATTCTCTTAAATAAGATGTAATAATGTTAAGCAAAACAAGTCAGATTTGGAAGGAAAAAATACATAAGAAAAATGTTTTTTCTTATATGCAGAGCCTAGATTCAAAACAATGTGTGTATGTGCCTGCATGTGTGTGCATTTGTGTGCATGAGTGTGTGTGTATATGTGTGTGCTTGCATGTGTGTGAATGTGCACGCGTGTGTGTGTGTGTGTGTGTGTGTGTGTGTGTGTGTGTGTGAGATGAATCCAGAAAGGGGATTGTGAGAGCGGAGGAAGAGGTTTTAAAGAAGACAGGGGAGAAAGAGGATAATAGAATCCACGTGATCAGAGAGTAGAATGGGAGACTAGCTGGGGAAGGAAGGGGATCATTCAGGGCGATGGGGGAGGCAAGTGGATAAGGACAAAGTATAATGATACACTGTGTGAACATGCCAGGATGGAACATTACTTTATATGCTAACCTCAAATATTAATTTTAAAAATTCCTTGTTAAATATTAAAAAAAATAACTAATTCAGAGGTAATGAATGTCCCTCCCATCCCTCCATTTTTCTTACCCTCCTCCTGCCTTTTTGCCTCCTAATTTACATATTCAATAAGATCTCTGACTATTAATTATGCACGAGTCATTGTGAAGGCTGGTAGATAAAAGCAGGCAATTGCATGTTGTCGCTGGCTCCAGACTGATCCGTAGAGTATCACCACTCGTGGCAATGATGATACAGACAGGAGGGAGCAGGCCATGCCGAATGAGCACTTTTGAATACAGAGGTGGGAAGGATGCTGGATGATGAGTGACACTGGGCCATGACAGGCTGCAGAAGGCTTAGCTAGGGAAGAACATTCTGATACAGGAAGTTTGAACAGAGGATAGAGAACAGGCAAGGATGGTTATGGGGGGGCAGTTTTGGGTAGGGAGGAGGCAATGAGGAAGATAGGCAAGCTGACAGAGAGCAAGTGAGGGGAAGCAGAGGGCACGAAGACTGGAGAATGACATTGTATCTGCGATGCATCATAAGCACCAGGATTTTTCCTCTAGATATATATGTGGTATATGTATGTATCTACACATGCATATGCAGGTGCGTGCACACATGTGTGTACACACACACACACACACACACACGCACACGCACACACACACACACACACACACATACACACACACACACATACTGAGGAAGGAAGACATTGAATGCCTTATTTTTATTCTTCTGAAACAGGGTCTCTCACTGTCTGGCTACTGAGCCCCTGGAATCCATCTTTCTCTAGCTCCCAATGCTGGGGTCTCAGGCATAGTGTCTAAGTCAGCTTTTATGTGGACACTGGGAACTCAAGTTCAAGTCTTGATGCTTGTACATCAAGCATGCTTACTTACTGAGCCATCACAGTTCTTGGCTGTGTTTTTTGCTCGTAATTGAATAAGAACTTATTCTAGGAGTTTAAGAGAGTGATAGATTTGATAAAATCATTTTTAGCATGATCGGAGAGTGATAGATTTGATAAAATCATTTTTAGCATGATCGCCAGAATCCCTTTGGGTCATATTAGTGAAAATGGAGTTGAGAAAAAAAAATTTTGGGAAAAAATGCTTATACCAGGAACTTCAGTCTTTTGGTTATTTTACTTAAGATAAACGTCATCAAAATTATATCTAATATTTCTGTCTAAAGGTGCAGCTTTCTGGTCTTCCTTCATCTTTCCCTTTCTCATTTTGCTTTCCTTGAATATACTCTTTCCATAATTATCCCTCCTTCTTCTCCTTTCCTGCTATGTTCTCTTTAACTTATGCAAATTAGATTCATTTCAACCATGAACATTCACTTCCTGTACACCCCCAATCCCTGCTCAAATGTTCCCTATAAGTAAAATACTCTTTTAGTGCTCTGCAGATGTAATTGAGATGGACTGGGACTCAGTTTCCCCAACAAAGAAAGTACTTCAGTAAGATAGCCCGTTGACCTTCATCCTTTGTCCATCTTTGGTTGTAGAAGACCTGCCATCACTCTGCTAAGACACTTACATGTCTTCTTTAGTAAGAATGCTGACAGACAACACTGCTCCACTACTTCTGATCATGGTATTGATTACCATTCTAACATCTTCTACTGGTCTTCTCTATCCTTTGCTACAAGTTTCATATCAGCAGAGTCAACCAAAGATCAAAACTATTTAGAATGCATCACCTGCATGGAATGTGTACAGACTTTCAGTTTCTTTTCACTTCTCCATGGAGAATATGGTATAACCACTGTTTCCCAGCATGTACATGATATTAGGCAGGATGTGCAATCCAGATGGGACATAGGAAGCAGAAAGCTTGCACAGAAAGCTTGCACTTTATGTATGTGTACATACATAAAGTACTTGTGTATTCACAAGGTCTTGGTATCTGTGCAGGTCCTGGAACTGATCCCCCTCAAATCCTGAGGGACACCTGTAATCAATATCAACATTTCTTGAGTGCATACTATGTGTCAGGCATCTGAGTACATTGTGTACAACATGGATTGAAGTCACTAAGCACAGCAAGCTTGTCATCTTGTCATTATGCCCGTTGTAGGGCTAAGTTAAATATGAGGGGCATCTATCTATCTATCTATCTATCTATCTATCTATCTATCTATCTACCTACCTACCTATCTCTATATCTACATATATGGGGTATGTATACAATATTTATATTAATGTTTATATCCATAACCATAACTCTATATACCTATGTATCTATGTATTTATCAATATATCTATGCATCTATGTATCATGTATATATCTATGTGTGTATATGTATGTATCTATCTATACATCTATCTATGTATCTATCTATGTTATCTATCTATGTATCTATGTATCTATCTATCTATCTATCTATCTATCTTATCTATACATAGCTACATCTATCTATGCATCTATCTCTATATGAGATCTATATATCTACATATCTATGTCTATATGTCTGTGACTATGTGTATATCTGTATATCTAATCTATTACATGTGCTCATGTGGGTGGGGAATCCAAAGGTTTGAATGTCTTCTGGGAAGCTAGAAGACATTGAATGTCTAGCATTCCAGAACACATTGAATATCTTCCTTAATCACTTTGCATCTTACTTTTTGAGCCAGGATCTCTCACTGAACTAGGAGCTCACCATTTCAGTTAGGCTTCCTGGTAGGAGAGCTCCAGGGAACCAGCTGTCTGTAGCTGCCTCTCTGGCACTAAGCACTTGGACTATAAAGCTGCATCACTATGCCTGACTTTTTATAGACTTTTGGTTTTCCAAACTCAGGTCCCTAATGAGGCAAGAACACTAACATCTGATGTGTCTCCCTAGACACACAAGAATACCTCCCGAATGCCCTAGATACACAAGAATACCTCCCGAATGCCCTAGACACACAAGAATACCTCTCAAATGGGACAGAATGTTATGAACAACATTACACCTAAACCATCACTTAAATTATTTGTAACCCATTAGCATTTTTCTAAATATCCTGACCACATGCAGGATTTAGACATAGACTTTAAAAAAAAGAAGAAGAAGAACTGGAAGTCACAACAGGGATTGCTTGTTCATTTTAATATGTCCCAAATGTGAATCGATACCTCAGCAAGTTTCTGATTCATTGCATACCATGGAGTGACCCAGGGGCCTTTCAGCACTCCAAGTTGCATCTAGCTTGCTTGCCTTGGCCTGGGAAAGAAAACCACAGCTCACTGCTCTCCTCAACACACCCGGCAAGAAGACGAAAGGAGACTGGGTGAGAGAAAATATTCCCGACAGCATGGCCTCCATTTAGAAAGCTGGGAGCAGTGAGGGGTAATGATTCTTGACTTCTGACACTGTTAACGATGGTGTCTCCACTTTTCTCTCCATTTCTCACCTTATTCAAGTAGGAAAGGAATGAGGAGAAAAGGGAAGTTTGGCATGAAATCCACTTTGGAGAAGGAAAATCATATTTGAATAAAGGTGCCCCATTGACGAGTCTCCTAGCGTTTTCTTTGGGAACTGGCTACAGTTTTATTAATTGGCCCACAGAAACTGGCAGTTTGGAAGGGAGGAAGGACTGGCTATGCTTAGTCTGCAGGATGAATGTAAGAGAGGAAGGCAGAACGAGATGAAATTGGTACATACAAACAGTGGGGTAGAGGTATGCCTGGGGAAAACAGAAATGTTTATGTCCTAGAAAGGTCAGAGGTTCAGAATGAAGCTCCTAACAGCTTCTAGAGCCTGAAGTCTAACCAGGCATCTATATAGATCTTTCTTGAGGTATATTCTGGCCTTGGATATTCTGGATTTCAGTAGAGTCAAGGGTCCTAGATTGTTTTTTATTGTGTTCCCATTAATTAAAAACAAGAAAGTATGAAGATAGTGGAAGCCACCTGGAAATTAAAAAAGAAATATATATATGTGTGTATGTATGTGTATATATATATATATATATATATATATATATATATATGTGTGTGTGTGTGTGTGTGTGTGTGTGTGTATAATTTCCTAGTTCTAAGAAAGCTGTTCATTTGTGATTGGTTGATTAGTTGTCAGAGGAAGAGATTAAAAAGGAAGCTAGAGAATGGAGTCCTGGAATGTACCTTGTTCAGAAGTGTGGTGTGTCTTTTGTGATGATATGCCTGGCACTGGGCTGAGGTGGACACCAGGGTGTGATGTTTTGTAGGAGCTAGCTAAGAGGAAATGGCTGTCTCTCAGCTCATCCAGTGAGACTGGGAAGCCTAGTGTAACAAGTCTAAGAGTCCATGTAGCAGAAAACTACAAAAGTTATCTGCATCCATCTTGAACATGGTTCTTTGCAAAATTTAGAGCCCTCTCCTAACTTCTTCCCATGGGGACTTTTCTGTTAAAGAACTACTTCAAAAAAAAAAAAAAAAAAAAAAAAAAGCTCTTTTCATACTAGGGAACTCATCCTAGGAAACAAAATTTACTCATGTAAAATGTATTGTAAAATGATATCACAAATACACTTGGCCCATGTTGAAAGATGTGTGCACCAGTGTACACATATATACATGATGTTTGTGCACATACAGTCGTGCATCTGTGGAGAACAGAGATTGATTATGGCTGGAATGTAACTCTATTTTTTGATATGTGGTTTCCCATTAAACCTAGAGCACATTGATTTTGCTAAACCAGCTGGCCAGCAAGACCCCTCAAATCCACCTGTTTCCGACCCCTAGAATTGAGGTCACAGACACACCATTGTGGTGTGGGTTTTGTATGAGTGCTAGGGATTCTAACTCAGGTGCTTGGACGGAAATTACTTTATTCACCCAATGATCTCCCGAGATCCCACCTTGATTTTTAAGACAAGGTCTCTCACTGACCTGGAGCTCACCAAGTACGCTGACTAGCAGGCCTAGGGCATCTGCCTGTGTCTGTTTCCTTAGTACTGGGCCTATGAATGGATGCCACCATAAAAGATACTTTCATACACAGAGTTTGTAAATCAAGCTCATGTCCCACATTGAGGAGTCAAACGTGTCACCGATTGATTGAGCCATCTAGAAAAGTGTTCCTCTTATGTTTGTCAGAGAAGTGCTCTACCATTGAGTTATCAAGGAGCCTTGGTTCCTGCTCAGCCAACTGAGTGTTGCAGAGAAAGGAGTTAAGACTGTCAGGATTGGGGAGCAGGGAGGGGCACTGTGAAATACTGTCTGAAGGTCGAATGTGGCTGGTGCTCACCAGGAACTCACTGTAGTTATAACTATCTCACAAAACCTGCATGAAATCAAGCCAACACTACCAGTCACTATCCAAGAAGGTAGCGTTAAATGAGCATAGAAGGTTGTGAGGAGGGGGAGGAGGGAGGGGGAGGAGGGACGGGGAAGGGGTGGGAGAAGAATTGATGCTGGGAAGGGGGTGTATTAGTGTTGGGGGTGTCCCAGAGGAGTGGGAGGAGGAAGTAGGAGTTGGATATGATCAAGATATGTTGTATACATGTCTGCCATTTTCAAAAACCGAATAAAAATCATGAACTAAGTGTGTGTCATGAGTGTGTGTGTTTGTGCATGTGTGTGTTTGTGCATAACTAAGTCATTTCAGAAAGTAATCTACAAACTTATGTCAGTGATGAAAAGAGGACAGAAAATGCAGGAGGAGCAGGTGGCTAGAAAGAGATGCTAAGGATGGGGAAATGCAGCTGCTCATGCGGGTCACCACCATCCATGGGAGGAGGACCAGGGCCCTGACTCTGTTTAGATGTCTTATGGAACTTATGGGAGAAAGAAGACTTTAGCTAATGGAGAGAAAATGCTCCATGAATTTCCCTGAGTCTTAGGATTCCCAATTTGACAGTCTCCTCCTGGGTTTCATCCTGTGACTCACATCTCTGACTCATTCCTTTAGCTCTTGCAAGCAGAGGGTCTGCTTGGCAGGTCTCCTCACTGCTCAGCTGTGGTGATGAGTGTGTCTGTCTCTAACTCTGCCAGTCTTATTATTTTAAATTGGTGCTTTTTTCAGATGGGTGCTTTGCTTCCAAATCAGCTCCTTCTTCTTGGTGGTGTCATAATAACACTGAGAGAAGCAACATCTGCTGTCATTTATTGAGCCTTAAATATGTACCAGGTGCTGTGTGAGGGGGCTCAGAATTTGGCAGCTAGCAAGTTAAACTCTGTCAGATTGCTGATTCCAGTCTTGCTTCCAGAATTCACTGGTTATGAGGCTCAAGGACAGACAATCTAGACCTTAGTTTTTCCATCTGTAAAAAGGGCACAATATTATTTCATCATCCTTAAAAAAGTTGTGTGTAAGTGTAGGGTGTGTGTGTGTGTGTGTTCACTTGTGTGCTTTCAAAAGTCAGAGGCCAAATCAAGTTTCTTCCTCAACCACGAATTTACTTGATTTGTTGAGATAAGATATCTTACTGAACCTAGAGTTCACAATTTGGCTAAGCTGGCTGGCTAGTGAGTTTCAGGAATTCTTCTATCTCCTTGCTCATGGAATGATGCTCCTCTCAGTGGGTTGCGTCTTGTCTTATCAATTAATGATCATAGCAATCCTCCGTAGATATACCCACAGGCATATAGGCAATTTCTTATCAATAATCTCTATTCCAAGGTGTCAGACTAGCAACAATTTAATAGCATATTACCTGACACAGTCTAGTGACTATAATTTCTAGGACATGAGTTTTTGAATGATTGTTTTACTCCAGTTTCTGAAAGAAAAGATAGAAACTGTGTAGGCCATTCTAATCAATGCTAATGTGCATGATAGGAGAAAAATTAGTTAACCTAATAATTTATACCAGTGCTATTTTCCTGAACTTTTAAGTCATTTGACTCTGGAATTTTCCAGCAGCCTGCTTGTAACTATTTTCAAAAATACACTTGTTTTCATCATTAAAAATGTGTTACTGAAGGTGGTGTATGAGTGTTTAAATGATGAACCAAGTATTCAGTCAAGATAGATTATTAAATATGTGTAAACCACGTGGGGGGGCACCTCACATTCTCCTTCTTTACAGTGCTCTGTTCAGACAATGCCAGTCCTAGATTGATATTAACAAAGACTTTTTGTTTTTATTGACTACCTATAGCATTTTATACACATACACACACACACACACACACACACACACACACAGACAAACTCCATCTCTTATCTATCTATCTATCTATCTATCTATCTATCTATCTATCTAAGAAGAGAGTATTTATATATTTATATATTTATTTATATGTCCATGACATATGCACAGATGTCAGGGACAACATGTAAGAGTTGGTTCTCTCCTCTTACCATATATTTACTGGGGATCAAGTCAGGTCTTGGCGACAAATCCTCACCCTGGGTTCCCCAAAATATTGTATTCTGATTATAACTTTTTCACAATCCCCAGAGGAAAGCAACAAAAAACCTCTACTTCACATGTGAAGTGGAAACTTCTAGTTTTACTGGAAATTTAGCTATGTCAAATGTTGTTTTGCTGGGGCATACAGGTGAACGGATGTCTTCCTGAAGCCAGCACCTGAGGCATTGTTTTCCTGAAGCAGACACAGGTGAAAGGATGTTTGGCTCTACCAAACACGGGAAAGGACTCCTGATGAAGGAGTATAAATATGACCCCCACAGACACTGGGAGACAAGCACTGAGCACTGGTTTGGTTTCTTCCGCTTTGCTACTCTTCACTAAAGACATGCATGTATTTGGTTTGCCTTATATAGTGTTGTTGAGCTCAACGTGTGGCAATGCCACCATTGGGAGGAACTTTCCATGAACTGCTCATGAGGTTCCTGCAGCAGGTTGCTGCTTCTGCAGCTTCACCTCAGGCTGGTTGAGGAGCCTAGCAGTTTCTTCAGGGCTGAACGATAGCTGCTGGTTCGTGCCTGGTGTCTCTGCCTGCCTCGAGGACAGGACCACAGCTGCTGAGTTGTATTTGGTGTTTGCTGTGAGAGTGAACTGCTGAGAAAGAAGATAAAGCTCACCCCTGAAGAACTACTGCTGAACAGCTCCACTTCTCCTCTATCCTAATAACTTTTCTCTTCCACTACCTCTGCTGGGTGGTGGGCTAGAGGAGAGGTTGAACCCTTATTAAAAGTAGGTTGCAAAAATTGATGCCTAAACACCTGGGTTTAATGGTCATGTTTTGGGCTCACTGTAAATTCTCCTCAGCAGGGCTGGGTGTCTTTCAAATGTTCTCACCCCACCCTGTTCATGGTCCTGTTCTCTTCAGAAAGCCCGTGGGAGGGAACATTGGAGTAAGAGTGGTAGTCACCAGTGCTTACTTACTTTTCCCCTTCCTCCATACACTCTGACATTTATTAGAATTCTGTACATTTCTCCCTTTTGACTAAATGCACAGGGTTACTCATGGGAGCTCACGAGGCTCATGTTCACTGGCATAGTGATGACCGTGGTAATGACGGAAGTCACTGCATGCAACTCCTCTTAGAAAAGACTCAGAGGGAAGATGGGAAGAGAGTTTGAAAGTGGGAAGATGGAATGAGGTGTATTAGATGGTTTCATAGTGTTCTCTTCTCCTGGAAAACTTAAAACAGTTTGTGTGAGAGCAAGGTTAACCTAAACATTTTAACCTGTCACTCACAGTGTATTTGTTGACCTAAGATGGGCAGATAGGGAGAGAATTATTAGGGGAAAAGTCCTCACCCCATCTCGGTTATCTTGGCAGCAATTTCAGGATTTTGTTTTCCAACCTGGCTAAGTAACCCTGAGAAAATAAATGCATGGCAGGCTGTATGTGTATTTAATATTCTCTAATTTGTTTATGGCAGGAGTTGCTGGCTCCTCTTACTCCCCACCCCCGACAGCCACTGTCTCCATCCCATCTCACTGCTTGTTTTGTGCCTATCCTTTCTCCTCTGCAGTCTGACATTGTCTTTGTGGAGAGGGAAGAGGCAGCTATTAGCTGTCAAGAGCCAGCTTCTGGAGAGGGCTTGGTTTCTGGAATGATCCTGGAAGCATTGAGATTGCATTTCTTCAGCTTGTCTGACTGTATCTGGTAGGCCAGGAGCAGCATGTTGCTGTTGTCCAGAATCCTCCTAACTCAGGGATGGGACTCTTTTATCCTGTTTCAGTCCTTGCTGCTTGGTTCTAGGGATCTCATGCATGCTAAACTCAACATTTCCCTGGAGCAATCTTACTTAGGTCCACCATAGGAAGGGGTCTATACATACCTGTAAGACAATTATTGATTCTAAACTGAGAATCGACAAAACCATTACAACAACAACAACAACAACAACAACAATAATAAAATAACAAAAGAGATCAGGGAACTCCGTTGAATTAATTTCTGATTTCTGTGATAACAATATGACAAGGCAGGAGTTTTTTTGGCTTTATATCTACAGAGGAGCTAGAATCCATCACAGCAGGGAGGCACAGCAGGCTGGCATAGCTGCTGGAGCAGGAGGTGAGGACTCACATCTTATTCCAAGCACAGAACAGAGAGAGGACTTGAAATGACACTCTTAAAGGCTGCCCCTAGTGACATATCTCCTGCAGCAAGGTCACACCTCCTTGACCTTCTCAAACCACACCATCAACAGATGACCAAGTGCTCAAGTTCAAATGCTCAAGACTATGAGGGGCATGTTTTATTCAGACCTCCACATTCCTTGACTCTCTCTCTCTCTCTCTCTCTCTCTCTCTCTCTCTCTCTCTCTCTCTCTGTGTGTGTGTGTGTGTGTGTGTGTGTTTCATGTGTCTGTAGATGTGTGTGCACAAACATGTGGTGGCCAGAGAACAAATCCAGCTGTTTTCAATCAAGCACCAGTTCCTTTGTTTCTGAGGCAGGGTCTCTCACTGGCCTGGACTTACCAAGTAGGCAAGTCTGAATGGCCAGCGAACCTAGAGATCCTTCTGAGTTCACCTCCCTAGCACTGGGAGTATAAGCACTGGAAACCATACCAAGGTTTTCTTACAAAGATTCTTGGGTTCTGAGAACTGAGCTCAGGTTCTCAAGCTTGCAAGTGCTTTAACAATTGAGATATTGTCCCAACCTGCAGTTCTTGAGGGATGATCTTGGGCTCCTGGGGAGGAAGAGGGGCACTTGGCTCTGTCCAAGTCATTATCCACAAGGGGTTAGGTGGTCCTTGTGAGATATGAGTGACATGTGACAAATCCTGGACCTTAAGTTAGAATGGTCATGTCTTCTCTCCATGTCACCTTTCTCAGAAGAATGGCTATAAGAATGGCTATATTTTTCTGAATACTGAAGCAGTTGGACTAGATGATCCAATGAGTTGATTAATGGCTTACAGTGTGATGTGTGCATTAGAGAGCCTTTTCCTTGTTATGTGATGAAGGACATGGTTTCTCAGGAGAACACCACACCCAGGAAGAGAAAGCTCACTACAACAATAGCCTTGGGATTTGTTCTAATACAATCAATCTTACCAATATCTCAAAGATGAGGCTTGCAACACTGGACCAGATGGGGGGATTTCCAGGCAGGCTGTTTAGCTTTTGAGAGAAATAGCTCCCTCTGTGATCACCTCTGGCTCCTTTGCTTAGTGTCAAAGTGGCAAAGAGCCATTGTTATGTGTACATTTGTCTTCTCAACCATGTCTCTAATAAAAATATTTTGAAGATGAGAAGACAGCTTAGTTAATTTTCAGTGTCACTGAAATAAAATATCTGACAAAGCAACTTAATGTAGGCAAGGGTTTATTCTGGCTCCCAGTTCCAGGCGACAGCCCAGTCATGGTGACGATGCCTGAGGCACTTAGTCACAGTTCATCCACAGTCGATAAACAGAGATCGATCAACAGATACTGCTGCTCAGCTCCCTGTCTCTACCTGTACAGTCCAGGATTTCTGGAGACATCGATGCCACCCACAGTGGGCAGCTTTTCACTCCTCAGTTAAAGCAAACAAGGTAACCCCCAATACGCATGCCCAGAAGTCCAGCTCTCAGGTGACTCAATATTTTGCCAAGTTGATAATTGATACCATCATAGGAGAGTCAGGGTATTGCATCAGAGCCTGCCTTATCTATCATTAATAATACATATTACCTATTATCTTCACTGAGGGCTATTCTAAAATATTTCTTCCCCCCCCCCCCCGTGTGTGTGTGTGTGTGTGTGTGTGTGTGCATGCACACGTGCGTGTGGGTGAGTGCATGTGTGCTCATGTGTATATTTGAGTGGCTGCATGTGTACTTCAGTGTATTAGCATATGCATGCATGTAGAGGCCAGAGATCAACGCTGGGTATCATTCCTGAGGAGCTGTCCACCACATGTTTTGAGACAAGGTCTTCCATTGGTCTTAAGCTCATTGATCATAGGCTAGCCTGGGTGTCCAGCAATCCCCAGGGACCTCTCTGTCTCTCCTCTCCAATGCAGAATTTACTAGTTAAACCATCATTGTGGCTGCTGCTGCTGTTTTTTAAGTGTGTGCTGGGTAAGAAACTCAGGACTACATGCTTGCATGGCAAGCACTCTTCTGATTAAGCTGCCTTTAATCCAAAATCTTAACATTGACAAACGGCTACAAGAATGAGTAGACATGATTGAACTCAGTAGAGAATGAACCTTTTCAAAGTATTCTGTGACTTCTGTGGGGTGCGGAATGCGGAGAGACAGGGAGGAGCAGCTCATGGCTTCCAGCTAAAAGAAGCAGGAGGTGGGGGAAAACATGTAAAGAACTGTAGCACACAGTGCTAAGAGTGACAGCAGATATGTTTCCAGTGATATGTCTTATGTGGCAGGTGTTACATGGTCCCATGCATGTCCACACAGCTGCATGATATTGCCACAAATCCCAAACATTAGCAAGTACCAGAGAAACACTGCACAGATTCAGTGTATTCAGGGCTCTACTGTAGAGCTTAAGGGAAATGTGGCTTCCAGGTAGCTGTAACTATCAACTTGACATGACCTAGAGTCATTTGAAAAGGGAGGCTCAACTGATGGATTGCCTAGATCAGACAGGTAACTGGGTAAGTCTGTGGGGCATTATCTTGATTGCTAATTGATATGAGAAGGCCCAGCCCACTGAGCAGGTATTTGTGGGAGATAGTAAGAAAGCTAGTGTTACTGTGGGTCTGCAAACAAGTCAGAAAGCAGAGTTCCTCCGTGGTTTCTAATCCAGGTTCCTGCTTGAATTCCTGCCCTGGCTTCCCTCACTGGTAGACTGTGACATGTGAGCTCAATTTGCCTAAGTGGTTTTTGATCAGAATATTTTATCACAGCAGCAGAAAGGGAACCAGGACAATGTGAGATGAGGCATCTGAGCATGAACCATGGAGAGTGAGACACTGAGTTATCCAACTGCTGTTTCTCCATTGTGAGTGTGTGTGATGAGGGGTAGGGGAAGAGACAGAGACAGAGAGAGAGACAGAGAGAAACACAGATAGAAAGAGGGACAGAGAAAGAGAAACAAAAACACAGATAGAAAGAGAGAGAGAGTAAAAGAGAAAAGAGAGAGAAACAGAAACACAGAGAGAGGAAGAGAGCGAAAGAGAGAGATAGACACAGAGAAAGTAAAAGAGAGAAAGAGAGAGAAACAGAAATAGAAAGAGAAAGAGAGAGAGGCAGAGAGAGTAAAAGAAAGAAATGAGAGAGAGAGAGGCAGAGAAAGAGAGTAAGAGTGAGAAAAAGAGTGTGTGAGAGAGGGGTTGGGGAGAGAAGGTTTTCAGCACTTTGGTCACTCTCTAGCTTACTTTATTTTTTATAATCTCTTTTATCCTGTTGTGGGTCTCATACATGTATACAATGTGATTTGATCAAATCTACCCATTTTCTTCCCCTATAATTCCTTTCTTATGTACCCACTACTTTCCCCTTCCAAGTGCATGTACTCTTTTCTTTTTTTTTTAAACCCATTTAGTCCTCTTAATGCTGTTTGTATGTTCCTGGATATAGGACCATCTACTGGTGCATGGATAGCTTTGCAGATGTGACCTACCCATAATTCATCATATAGCAGCAGGACTTCATCAGTGCCCCCTTCATTCATGCTGGGATTTTGTACAGCTTGACTTTGTGTGGATGGTCTTCAGGCAGTCACATGCACTGCCAGCTCGTGCGCGCACTGTATCCATGCTTCCGTCCAGCTCGTGCGCGCACTGTACCCGTGCTTCCGTCCAGCTCGTGCACGCACTGTACCCATGCTTCCGTGTAGGTGTCTGCTCTCTGTGGCTTGTACATTTTTTCCAGGATGATCCCTGAGCTTCAAGGGGACTGTGACACAGACATCCCATTCAGAGCTGGGAACTCTAGTGTCTTCTGTCCAAGTTGGCCGGTTGTGAATCTCCGTGTTAGTCAATGTCTTGCTTCAAAAGAAGTCTCTGATTAGGGCTAAGATAAGAAGTTAGGGAGCGGTTTATTACTATGTCCATTTAGCAGAATAATACTGCTAGGTTCTCCCCTAGAGCCTATGACTTAATAACCCCAAGACTTAGAGGAGAACCAATGAAACTATATTTTTGGAAAAGTTAGACAATTCTAGTGCATTCTTTGGGCAAAGGACACTATTTTAAGGGTCCATCCTTCCAAAATATGGCAACTTTCACTGGACATGTGACTCATGTTTCCTGTGACATTGTATCTATGAAGTGAGCCATCTATACCAATGTCCTCTTACAAGTAGGTGGTCCTTAGAAAGGCATCTCTCGGTTGGGCAGTGGTGGCACACACCTTTAATCCCAGCACTTGGGAGGCAGAGGCATACAGATTTCTGAGTTTGAGGCCAGCCTGGTCTACAGAGTAAGTTCCAGGACAGCCAGGACTATACGGAGAAGCCCTGTCTCAAAAAAAAAAAAAAAAAAAAAAAAAAATGGCATCGCTCGCTCATCATATTCTACTTATAACTTGGACAGAGCTAAAGGATTTAGAATTGGAATTCTCAATCCAGAATTGAGAGCATTTCTGATTTTCCTCATCTATGCTATGAGGAATTTATAATAGACATATCTTGTGTTATGTAAAAAAGACTGTGTGTTATACAGTATATACATGTGCATGAACGTGTGTTGTATGATATATGCATGTGTGGTATATACAAATGTAGGTGTACATGCCTGTGCATGTGCACAGGGAGGAGAAAGGCCATTGGGACTCCAGCTCCTATCCTTTTGATGCACAATGTCTCACTGAGTACAGAGCTATTTGGCGGCTAGCAAGTCATCCTCCTGCCTCCATGGTGGATATAGGTTCATGTGAAGTCATGACCTACTGGCTTTCTACTTGGGTTCTGGGATCTTGAAACTGAAGTCTTGATGTTTATGAAGAGAGTGCTCATACCCACTGAGCCATCTTCCCAGTTCCAACTCTCAGCTTTTGAGTAAGTGCATGCATATGGTTGTTTCAAGTTCCCTGCTGGAAGGAGCTGGCTAGCTAGTTCCTTCCTGGCAGAGAGACTCCCTACTCTTTCCACCTGGAAGTACTTGTGTGTGCTAGTAATTAACCCCTCCCTCTCCTCCAGTCACTGGCTTACATTTGTTTTAGTCTTCTTGTCTGTAATATTTTAAATGTCTCCTACACTCTTTGCCAAATCCTTACAATAATTTAAGCAAAAGAAAAGATGTACAAAAGGGAGAAAATAGAACCCACAGAACTACCTTAAATTCCAAAGCAATCAGAAACTACCCACTCTCCATATGGGTAGCTATAAACTCCGGGAGCCACAATTACCCCGCAGACCCCCATACGTCATTTACTGAACCACAGTATTTTCCTTTCTTACTAAACCTTCTTTTGTAAAGAGAAAATTTTTCTGTTGCTGAAGACATTTTTTAAAAAGAAATTTTATTATTATTATTATCGTTATTATTATTAATCTAAGGTCCCTCCAGAAAAGCATTTTCTTTCAGGAGTTAGGGAATACCCTAAGTGTTGTTAATTCTGCCATAACATACCTTTCTGTACCCTTCTTCCCCCTACCAAAGACAGTGTCAGCTTACATTAGTTCCACCAAAATTGGAAAATCATGCTAACTATAATGGGGACAGATGATGGTTCCCACGTGGAAAGACAGAAGCCCCATGAAGTGACTTGCAAATTCTCAGTTTTTCTTGCTATGTCCTCAGTTGCCGATTTGGCCCAAGTCTTGGCATTCTTTTTGTCTCTGACCTTGAGGCTTCTCTGACCTTGACCTTCTCAGTCCTGGGTTTGGAAAGAATGCTCTGCTAACTTTCCCTAGTCGAGAAATGCAAGCCTATCTTCTGGACAAGATGGGATTCCTTGACCTTGACTTCGCCTTTGTTGACATCTTTTAATTAATAAGAGCTTCTGAAAAAGCCAATTTGAGTTTTGAAAAGCACCGCCATCTTCTGATTTATTTGCACAAGAGGAAGCTTGAAAGCAACCCTGGGAACCCAGGTGAGTCTGATTGTTTTCATGGGACAGAGCATTTCATAGCCTGTCAGAGTGGTGTTTCCCTTTATCTGATGGTCTGTCAGAATGAAAGGAGGATGCAAGGAGAATTTACATCCTAACATTGGAAGCCATAAAGATTGGCCAATGGAAATGCAACAAACCAATGGAAACCCACTTTTGAAGGCTGGTGTCTAAGTTCCCTGTCTGTGGCTATTGCCAAACACCAGCAGTCTGGGGGTTTTGTAAAGAACAGAGATTTAGGGACTGGAGAAATATCTCAGGGAGCAAAAGTGAGCAAAATGCTTGGTTTAGCTAGTGATGAGTTCTAAGTCACTAAGACATCTGTCTCAAAGAGAAGAAAAAGTAGAAGTGCCTAAAGAATGGCAGGAGAGGTTGACGCTTGACATTTACATGCCCATACATGTGCATGTACATGGAACACACACACACATACACACACACACACACACACACACACACACACACAATACAGCGCACAGGACACTAACCTTACAGTTGTCCTTAAGCAGAGCTTGGATCAGGTACCTACTCACAGATGCTCATATTCCTCCCAATACAAAGAAGAATAATGCCACAACACCTATAGGTACAGAAGGGTTCCCAATGCCTATCTGTCAGCCATGGACAGACACAAAAGTATTCACGACTGATTGGAAGAGTCTGGTCCTTCTTCCCTCTCCTCCTTGACTTCTAGTCCTTAGTTACCATTGATTCTTTTCCACAGGGACTAAGGCAAAGGTCCAGGTTGTCAGCGCCTCCCAGCATTGTCTTCCTGGATCCTTTGCTGCATGAAGGCTCTGGCTCCATGCTTCCTCCTGTCAGAATGGAAGCTACAGAGATGTGTAGACACTTACTCCTGTCATCTACTTGTAGGTGAAATTTGCAATTACTCTCTTCCGGGTGCCATAGGTTGAATGCGTACTCCCAAACACATGGCAAAACTTAGTTCATCCATAGATGTGTTGATGGTATTTGGAAATGGGGGCCTTTCGGTGGTTAACTGTCATTCATTAAAATCATCAGGATAGCATCTCCTTGGGGGGAAAGTCCCCATTTATAAGGAACGGGATCAACGGCCTGAACTAACATGTAATCTGTCTCTTTATGTGGTGCCCTTGGCCAGTCACACACAGAGCAGATACCAGTGCCATGGGTTTGGACTTTTAGTGCATACGATGTGTACATATAAGTATGTTGACATATATGTGGTTACACACATGTGTGGTTCCCTGTGCTTCTCTGTGTGCATGTACATAAAGGGAGATGTCCACAGCATGTATCTTCTTCAGTTGTTCTCCACATTGTATATGAGGGTGGGGTCTCTCACTTCAAACCAGAGCTCACCTTCTCTGCCAGTCTAGCTGTCTATCTTGCTCCAGATCTCTAGCTCCCCAACAGTAGGAATGTTGATGGGCTGCCCTAAGTATCTAAAACCAAGCTCTGCTCAGTCTCTCCTGCCATTCTTTAGGCACTCCCACTTTTTCTTCTCTTTGAGACAGATGTCTTGGTGACTTAGAACTCACCACTAGCTAAACCAGGATTGCTGGCCAGTAAGTCCAAGGGTTCTGCCTGTCTCTGATTCTCCAACGCCAGGGTCATAAGTACATGCCACCATACCTTGTGTTTTATTAAATACATGAATTCTGGACATGCGTCGGACACAGGTCCTTATGCTTTCAAGGCAAGTACTTTCCTGACTAAGCATCTCTCCAGCAAAAAAAGTTAGAATTCAGTCTGACTATGCATTATCAGAATAAATCTGAGTGCCCTCAGTCTTTAGGCTTTCCCTGGTCCCACAGGTCATCACATCGATGGACACTTGATAGCTGAAGCCCTCCTAAGCTTCTTAGCATCCTCTTCCCAAAGATTGATGACATAGTTTCTATTAAAAGGACCTAGTTTATTCAAGGTAAGAGTAGACATTAACATGCTCAACATGCAGCATCAGCATCTTTTTAGCAGACCTGCAATTGTGATCTCAACATATTGTCCAATAAACAGCCACTCTCTTTTGCTGCGATCTAAGTGTTAAAGGAAAGCATTGGGATTCTTGCAATGGTTTAAACCTATTGATCAAACTTACCAGAGGCCCATTTGGAGATATTCTGCCAAGGGTAATTGTAACATCTGGTCTATGGTTTATTTTCTAAATAGTTAAACTCTCTTGCAGAAAATATGGTGGGTGGAAGGCAAAGTATGCTGTGCCTGGGTCAAGTGCGCAATGAAGAAATGCAGGCTTTACATCCAAGGGACGTAGAAAGGCCTTCAGGCGGGAAATTCCAACCTGGTGTATGACCCTTTACACAGCAGTGGCTGGAAAACTGGAATGTCAGGTTTGATGAATGCTTTGGACTCTAAGTCATAGGAAATTATCTTCTCCTAGAAGAAATAGGACTATGTAAGAGCCATGTCCAACAGAGGTCCTTGGAGATTTTTCTGAATGTGATCTTTGACCAGAATTTTCTGTTTAGTCAATTGAATACCTATTCCTTATCTAAATGTAGATGATATTTTAAAAAATACAAGCAATGATACATACCCACAGAGACTCAATAGTTTACTCTCAAGAAAATTAACACAAAGAATAAGAAAAAAGAGGTAATCCTGGTAGAATAATGTGAAACTGTAATCCCAGAACTTGAGATTTTGAGACAGGAGGATTGCCATGAGTTTGAGGGCAACCTGGGCTACATAGTGAGTTCTATAACAGCCTGAGCTACAGAGCAAGGCTCTGTTTCAAAAAAACAAAAAGACAAAAAAACAAAAAAGCCACAACAAACAAACAAAACACAAAAAAGAAAAGAAGTCAAATAAAGCCTGAAAGTTCCCACACGCTGTACTTTGATTGTGGAAATTCAATGATTAACTTTTTTTTTTTTTCTCATTCTCAGTCCATACCAACTATCCTGGATTCTTTAAGACTTTTTAAACCAGAATGTAGCCCAATGGTTTTCAGTGGAGGGTAATTTTGCTTCCCAGGGGACATTTAAATTAAACAAGTCTGTTTTTTTTCCTTCTTTTTTCTTTTGGATTGTCACAATTGGAGGAGGGGAAAAGGCAGAGTGCAGAGTGCAGACTGCGGCCTGGACCATGGTTCCTCTTGTGATCACTACCGTCCACACATCCCCAATACAGTCCTCCCAGCAAAGAATAACTTGGCACCAAGTACTACTAGTGCTGAGAATAAAAAGACCCCTGCTGTTAGCCCTCAATCCGTCTTCGCACTCTGTAGTCTCCTTTAAGGATACACCTCTGGACATTATCCTCATTCATAACTCCTTGTAATTGCACAGGCATAACGTAAATAAATACACACATGTGTGTAAATACACGTCGAAGATGAGGATCCATGTGTGTATATGGATGTAAGTATATTTGCCTTTAATTCTATCTTGGTCAGCTCTGGGAGGTGGGTTTATTTTTCTTTCCAGAGGTACAGCAGATTTAAGCTTGGAGAGAAGTGAGGAGAGGGAAATGATTCTCTCAAGGATAAATGAAAGCCCTGGCTCATGGCTGGTGGTACCCTTCCCTTTGTCAGAAACATGGCTTCTCTAGTGTGTCTAGTGGTTATAAAACCCCACTGAGTTGGAAGTGTTGTTTTAACAGCCATCTTCTATCCATACATGTGACCACTGATATCATTTATTTTCTGAAATTGCAAACTGAACCTTTTCCTGTTAGCTTCACTTCTGCTAATTAAATAACAGAGACAGACTTGCCAGTACCCACAAAATAAGGTCTGGCTGGCCAGAAGGTTTCATTTATTCATTCTTCAGTAATTAAATTAGCTTTCCTATGAGGTAGTGCGTGGCATCCCCAGTCTTATTTTGATATTTTTGTTTGCCTAACTTGCCTTACTCTCATTGGTCTCATTTTCAATAGGTATAATTATTTTTATTTTCCAGATGTAAGCCGTGACTCATGTCCAGTAAGAAAATGCTACACAAAAGAAGTCAGAGCAGGGGGCTGGAGAGATGGCTCAGCGGTTAAGAGCACTGACTGCTTTTCTATTTGTCCTGAGTTCAATTCCCAGCAACCACATGGTGGCTCACACTCATGTGTAATGGGATCTGATGCCCTCTTCTGGTGTATCTGAAGACAGAGACAGTGTACTCATATACATAAAATAAATAATTAAAAAAAAAAGAAGTCAGAGCACAGAAAATCTAATCTAGCTAGATTTAGCATTGCTAGATTTACTGAGGACTCTCCCTGCTTATGTATAAAAGGTAGGTGGTGCATGCCTTTAAATCTAGGACTCAGGAGGCAAAGGCAGGGATGTTGATTTGAGTTAACAGCAAACCTGGTATATATAGTGAGTTCCAGGACAACCAAGACTATGTAGAGAGACCCTGTCTCAAAAAAGATAAAACAAAGAAAAAGGTATGAAGTTGGATTAGATGTAGTCACACACAAAGAAGGGGACTCTTCCTCAGTACAAGGGAGCATCATGGATTACCTTCAGATTTCCCTTACTTAATAGAAAAATGAAAATAAACCTGCATTATTCTCTGTACCACATATCAATGTTTTATAAACCTCCAGTGACACCAACTCTTAGAATATTCTGCTGGGTGGAAGTTCACTTCATCATATATACACTTTGAGACCAGCGGGATGTATTTAAATGTCAGAATAGGTCCCAAGAGTGAGTCCAGATCCTAAGAAATAAGACTCTTAGCAGAGCTTCCTAAAGCTCTTGGAGTCATCTTCCAGGGAGCAGCCTGGGTGGGAACTCTCACAAGAAGAAGAATTAACGAAGAAAATATCTCAGACTTAAAGTCTATGCTTAGATGGTTTTGAACTTATGTAGCTCAGTTGGTAGAATGCTTGCCTAGCATACAGCAAACTCTGGGTTTGACGCTGAGCATTAACTACACTGGGCATGTGGTACCTGCCTGTAACTGGAGCATGCAGGAGGGCTATTTTTGCTTCTTGCCTCCCTTCATTCTCATCCCTACGTTTCTCTCCTCCCTTCATTCTCATCCCTACGTTTCTCTCCTCCCCTCTGTTTGCTTTCTTCTTCTCTCTCTCTTTCTCTCTCTCTCCCCCTCTCTCTTTCTTCCCCCTACCCCCTCTCCTTTCCCCCCTCCTTTTTCTTTGTGTGTTTGTTTGTATGTGGAAGTCGGTGGACATCTTTACTTAGCGCTCCTGCTCTTTAGAGGCTGCCCAAAGCTATCCATTTGGAGTTTGAGACAAATTGGAGTTTGAGACAGGATTTCTTAGTGGAACCTGTAGCTCACCATCTAAGCTATAAGCCCTGGCCATCAACCCCCAGGGCTACGGCTTCCCACGTACTAAGTCTAAATCACATACTACCATGTTTCACTTTTTTTTTTTTTAAAGATTTATTTATTTATTTTTTTTATGTGTATGAGTACACTGTAGCTGTACAGATGGCCATGAGCCATCATGTGGCTGCTGGGAATTGAACTCAGGCCCCACTCGCTCCAGCCAGGCTCGTTTCAGTCCCATTTGCTCCACTCGCTCCGTCATAATACACTGTAGCTGTCTTTAGACGCACCAGAAGAGGGCATCCGATCTCATTACAGGTGGTTGTGAGCTACCACGTGGTTGCTGGGATCCGAACTCAGGACCTTTGGAAGAGCAGTCAGTGCTCTTACCCACTGAGCCATCTCGCCAGCCCCATGTTTCTCTTTTTACATGGGCTATGGCAACAGAACTCATCTCTTCATGCTTTCAATGCAAGCACATATCCAACTGATCCATCTGCCGAGCCACGTTCACAGTGCTTCTGGTGGAACTGTTCACTAGCCTCTAAAAAGTTTTGGTGGAACCTGAGAAATACTCAGAACCTTGGAGTTGATTTGGTGGACACCCACCATCACTGTCACTCCTAATATTATCTCTGTCCCCTGGAAGTTTTCTCTGAATATCCCTTTTATTTCAGTCTCCAAATGTCTATCTGCCTCATTAGTCAGTCAGAACCACATGGCTACTAATTTTCACCTCTGAACCTATCAGAGCTTTCTGCAGAATTCTCTCCATATTCATCTTATCCATCTTATATCCTTCCCAACAGCCACATCCTCTCTTCCCTATCAGTTGGCAAGTATTCCTTGTGGTGAAATCATGTTCATTTGATCTGTAGAAGATTAATTACACACATGGAGGCCATTGTTGGTTACTGTTTAGCTTCAAATGATTCCTTCTGTGACACTTTAGATTGCTGATATCTTTTTATTAAGAGAAAAACTAATCTGTGGGAATAAACAAAACTGTTTAGAACCCAGTTTGGCACTGTGGCTATTTAGCAACACAATATCAGGAATTTCTCCCTGGAGCCTGAATTCCTTAGCCATGGGCATTTAACGGGGGTCCATGGTAGGAAGTCTGAGAACAAGAGGCTGGGGCTGGAGAGATGGCTCAGCTGTTAAAGGCTGGGCTCACAATCAAAGCATAAGTGTAAGAGGCTCCACCTTCCATGACTTTTCCAACTGATAAGACCCAAGGTTACACAACAAGAAAAACAAAGCCGCTTCAATAATTCCGTTAAAAAATGTTGGCCCCTTTGCTCTCCCTCTCCCTCTCTCTCATATTTTCCTACATTTAGCATAGCTTTGCTCTGACATTTAAGTTGGTTTCTCTTTTTTCCTCTCATTTTGTGTATTTTTGAGACTGTAATTTAATTACATTTCTCCTTTCCCTTTCCTTCTTCTAAACCCTCCCATACACCCTTCCCCACTCTCCTTTAAATCCACGGCCCCTTGTCATCAATTGTTATTGCATGAATATGCATATGTGTGTGTGTGTGTGTGTGTGTGTGTGTGTATACACACACACACACACACACACACACACAAGTATAGTATATTCTAAATATAACCTGATGAGTCCTCCGTGAGACTTTTATACAACATATTTTGATCATAATCACTGTCTTCATCTTTCCCCCAATCGTTTCCAGATCTGTCATAGCCTCTAACACCAGCCACTTTACATTCTCTTAAAAAAACAATTCTTCAAAAATTACCGACAATGGATTTGGATTATACTCATCCCAATGTCTTTAGCCCTCTCAACCTCAGCATACATTCCAGCCAGACACTTCAGTAAAAAGGCCAAAAGGTCTGTGACTAAGCTGTTGAAAATGCCCTTACTGTGTCTCTTCTCCAGGTTCTCTGTATCCCTTTGCTCTTCTCCTCCTCTGTCTCTTTTTCTAGAAGATGTCTTTTTCACTCGGCAATACAGTCTGTCTCACCTGGTTGCCCTTCTAACAGTCATTGTCTCTTATATTTAAAGCTTCTCCTTGTTTGTATTTTTTTTTTTTAACTTTTGGCGTGATACATGTATATAGACATGTGGGTATACGTACCTGTGTGTGTACATGCATATGCACATGTGTGGAAGTACACAGACATGTGAGGGAGTGTAAGCACTTGCCTGTTGTGTCCAGAACTTGAGGTTGGGTTTCTTCCTCAATCTCTCTCCATTTTTTTTCCTCTCACGAGACCTGGAGCTAGCTTGTCTCCATAGCCTAGGTGCTTAGTCAGCTCCAGGTATCTTTGTGTCTTTACCCCACTCAGCTTATCTTTATTCCTTATGCTCATATTTTCAATGAAATCATGACTCTCTGCTTATCTACTGACTGAGCCATATATTCAGAGACATCTCTAGCTGTTTGCATATTTACTTTGCCCTTATTATTATCATTTTTTATTCTGCTATACTTTGGCGGGGGTCTTCCTATCATGTACATATTTCACAATGTCAAACTTTATTTATGGAGGAATTTGTGCTTAGGATTTGAAAGACAGCCCTGTTTCCAAGCTCTACAGTCTCCCTGTGTGGAAACCATATCCTCAGAGGCTATTGGTCACTTCCTCCTTACCCAACCCAACGATGTTTCTGATTCTTCATTCTATCTGTGATTTGAATTTTGAGCCCAGCAATCATCTGATTATCTTATGGTTCCTTCCCATTAGATGAGTCGTCTTCAGTTTTGTTGTAGAATTCTATTTATACCTTTTGAGATGATATAATCACCCTCCCTTCATTTCTTCTCTGAAAACAGTACAAATGTCCATGAACTCCTTTTCTTTCAGATAGATAGAAGAGATTTTATGCTCTGTATTCATGTTGGATTCTATTTTAAACTATACCTCTTACAGAGGATCCTATATAAAGTATCCATGCCTCTCTGCCTGAAGCTAAATACAAATTCCTGTCCTTTCTGTTTTTTATTTCCCTGGAACATGTGGTCTCCAGCTAATTAGTAACAGTCTGGGGGAAAATCCCACTGTTGCATCCCGGATCTGGTGACCTATGACCCACAAGGGAAACTTTGGATCCGTGATATTTTGATGTATGAAAACCGGATCCAAATAAAATAAGTAAAGAGCTGTTACCAAGCGTGTAGCTATCAGATCGTCTAAATTCTTTATCAGTTCAGCATTGTTGCAGGCAGATTTGTCCTAGACCCAAAGTCAAGTCTACTGGCTTGAAAGGAAATGGAAGCTGGTGTTTGTGTTGAAATGTGGTCACTAATTTGTATTATCTGAGTGTAAGGGGAATATAGGTCCTTGGTGATGCTTGGAAGTTCCGAAAAAGAAAGTTGCGCATGTTTACCTTGAGGATTTCATCTTTCTGCAAGACTTTGAGATTTCTGGTTGGTATTTTAAAGACCTCTTTTGTGGGGTGCTATTTTTCTCAAGCTTGAAAGCTTTGTCAGCATTTATCTCTGAGAGGATTTATTTTCATTTAATTTATTCAGCTTAGATTGAATCTTTTGAGTCTCCATTTTAAAAGCCTCAGCTTTGAATTCCAGAAATTGTTAATTGTGCATTTTATTCTGCTTCTCTTGCTAGGATTTAATTAGAATTTATTTTCATGCTTGGAAATAGTTAGGATTCCCGGATTCTGTGTCTAACCTCTGTTTTTGTATTAGTTTTGGTCCTTTGCTTTTTTTTTCCTCTTGTGGAAGAGCTTACCAAGTTTACTTTGAACACACTGGGTCCAGAATTTTCATAAGCCACTTCTGAAGATCTTCAGTGCAGAGCTGGAGAGTTGCCCCAGTGGTTAAGAACACCTGTTGCTCTTGCAGAGGACCTGGGTTTGGTCCCCAGCACTAGATGGCTGCTCACAACCATCTATGACTCCAGTTTCAGAGAATCTGGTGTCCTCTTCTGACCTCTGAGGATAACAGGCCATGTAGTGGCCTTACATATATGCAGGTAAACGCTTATATATATAAAATAATTTTTAAAACTCTTCAGTGCAGACTTTAACTTTGCCATTCTTCAGTTGCTGTGTAGACCTGCCGTGCCTGTCTCTTGAGTTATTTTAGTGTTTGTTGTTTTGCTTGATCTCATACCATTTTCTTTGTTGCTTAATATTTTTTTTTGCCCATTTTACCTTATTCTTTAATGTCCCCTAAGAAGAACTGTACTTCTTTAATAACTGACTTTTCATTTTCTCCTTATATTTCCATGTGGAATTTTACTGATCTCTGAGAAGAAAGGCTGAAGTAGTACCAGGATCAGACAGTTGTATGTCTCCACATCTGTGTAGTGCCTGCCTGGGTTCTCATCATTGATGACTCTTTATGGTTCCTCTAGACTAACCCTGCCTTCTTTCCCACTGGGAGGAAGGTTTTCAGCCAGACTACCAGCAGAAGGCGTGGTTTCTCGGTGTTGATAAGCTGTGTTCCTGCAGTTTGAGGATGAGGTTGTGATGTACAGAGGTGAGTGGCGTTTTTCAGGCTAGGCCAACAGGGCTGTTCTTGCTCCAAATGGAGCAGAAAGGCTAACTACCAATGTGCTGCATCAGGAACTTAAAACACAGTGCTCAGCAAAGATAAGTGATCTGCAGAGTTTTCTCGCACAAGTAGGGACAGTCAGGTCCTCTGAGTGAGCAATGATGGGGGTAATGGCTGGCCAAGTTGCCATTTAAAATTCTTTATTTTTAAATCAGTAAGGCACATTTTTTTTTTTAAAATTCATAGTTTGAATGACCAAAAGCCTCAATTGGGTGGCCCTTCTCATCTGCTCCCAAGGGTTTCTCTGGGCTACGCTACCACAAAGGGGCTAAGCAAAAGTGTCTTTTCCTTATAAGAAACTATTGTCTTGAGAACTCATTCCAGAAGGCAAAGACGAACATGAATTTCCCTGGAGGGTCATGCCCCCACAATGACTTAACTACTTTCTAGAAGATTCCACCTCTTCAAGGTCCCACCACATCTCAATGTTGTGACTACCAAGTTTCCAATTCATAGCCTTAGAGGACACACTCAAACCACAGCACCCACCACTCAAGGGTTAATCGTGGCACGGTGACCATGGTAGATTTGTCACTTAAAGGTCAACTTGGTTAGCAGGATGATATCTCTGAACCAAGGATCTCTTGAGTACAAAGCACAATTTATTTGCCCCAAGTGTGAGAAGAAGAGAGTTGTTTCTGCCTAGCCATACCCCTAAAACATAAGAACTAATGGTACAGAGGTACAAAGATTGCAGCAAGATGGAGATTAGTGCAACTATGACATAACAGGGGTTAAAGGTCACCGCTAAGGATCAGAATACCTTGGCTTAAATTTCATTGAATTTGGCAGGTAAGTTCTGGCAATTTCTGGAAAGTTCTCTACAGCTCTCAAAATCTGTTTATTCCTTGGCTAGATGGGCTTAGTTAGTGTTGGAGGGATGAATGAGATAATGTTTATAAGATTCTTGTGGGCTGGTGAGATGGCTCAGCGGGTAAGAGCACTGACTGCTCTTCCGGAGGTTCTGAGTTCAAATCCCAGCAACCACATGGTGGCTCACAGCCATCTGTAATGAGATCTGACGCCCTCTTCTGGTGTGTCTGGAGACAGCAACAGTGTACTTACATATAATAAGTAAAAATAAAAAAAGAAAAAAGAAAATAAGGAAAAAAAAGATTCTTGCAAGGACACATGGCAGCCATTTCTTTTGTTATTAATGTTATTAATACCATCCAGCTACTAGAGTCTCAAATACAACCCATTTCATTCATTTGAGGGAATGTGAACAGAAACATAGGAAGTAAATTTCATCCTTTTAACAGTCTTCCACATCGTACTTCTATTCCAGTCTAAACCACAGACCAACCTTTGCCCTTTTGGGTTTAATATAAGGACAATACACATTAATGATTCTACACTCAGTGGGTGTCAGAACAATCAGTGATATTTTACCAGGTAGTGACCCAACAACATTGAACTAAGGCAACATCTGCCCAAGACAGAACCTTTCAAACCATTTGGCACACAGGCATTCAGTGTGATGGTACATGCTTCATTTCCACCTTTAAAATGAAGTCTCTCCCATGTGCTTGGGAAGAACTGTGTTTCCTTCTGTTGTTGTGAATTGTAACAACCCTATGGGCTATTCAATCAAAGGATGACTGGGGCCATCGAGATAGTCAGGAAACTGTTATAGTCAGGACTACTTTGGAAACAAGAATAACATTATCAGTGTTTTAAAAAATGAAGATGTGGGGTCTAGAGAGATGGCTCAGAGGTTAAAGAGTAGACTGCTCTTCCAGAGGTCCTGAGTTCAATTCTCAGCAACCACATGGTGGCTCACAACCACCTGTAATGGGATTCCATGTTCTCTTTAATTGTGTCTGAAGACAGCTACAATGTACTCATACAAATAAAAATAAATAAAAAAATGTTTCTGAAGCCAAGTTTGATTTGCATTTTTTAAAATGGGAATTTCTGTTTGCTTAAGAGAAGTAGAGATGAGGAAACCATTACAGGCAGGAGTCGGGGTGGGTGAGCATCATATGGCACCCTGAACTCAGGAAACCAGGATGTAAGGAGTTGTTGGTCTCATCTTCACACCTGCAGAGTGACATCATGGGTATTCTCCCTAGGATTCCTGTGTGACCTGTACTTTGATGTCAGACGGGTTTCTTTTCTGAACCAAGTCCTTTTCCTTCTGCATCAATTTCTAAACACCTGCCTTATGTGTCTATGCATGTTGGTCTATCCTCAGCCCTGGCTTCAGAGACAAAATCAGTGCCTTTGTCAGCAGAACCTTGTGGAAAACTTGGGGGTGTCATGCCCCTGCTTCAGCAAGGGCATGAATGGGTTATAATTGAGATTCTGGTACCTGGATAATCACAACAGAAACAGAGCCCTGTAATCCATCAGTATAAAGCTTGGTGTCTCTTATTTTAGTCCTTGGTCTGAATATCTCCCTCATTCTACTCTGCTTGGTATCTATCTGTCTATCTATCTATCTATCTATCTATCTATCTATCTATCTATCTATCTATCTACCTACCTACCTACCTATCTATCTATCTATCTATCTATCTATCTATCTATCTATCCAACCAACCATTTATTGGTGGGGGAATGAGAGGCTCTCATGTTTCCCAAGCTGACCCTAGATAGACTGTGTAGCAGAGGTGGTCTTGAACTCTCTCTTCATCCTCCACTTCCTAAGAGCTGGGATGACAGGCATGTATCATCATGCCTGCCTTGTGCGGTGCTAGGGATGGAACCTGGAGGCCTTGTGCATGCTAGGTGAGCACTCTTTAAACTGAGCCAGCTTCTCCCTGTCCTCTGCTAAAGGGTTCTTGAGCTCTCCAGGCTAGGCATGCTCATTATTGTTCCTTCCTCTCAGAAAGCTCATCTCCAAGACAATGGTGAGCTTAAACCTCTCTCTCTTTCTTTTCTTGCTGAGGAAGATGGGATGCTCCACGCAGAAATATAACCCCTTCTCCCAACACTCCCTGAGCTTACCAGTTTTATTCCCCACACCTCATTGATCATCATCTAACATAAACCAGGTTGATCTCAAACCCACCGTGTAGCTGAGGAGGATGCTGAGTTTCTGCTTCTCCTGAGTGTCAGGATCACAGGCAAGTACCATCATGTCTGTTTATGCAGTGTTTGGGGTGACACCTAGGGCTTTGCGCATGCCAGGCAAGAATTCTTAACTAAGTTACATAGCTAGCCCCAAAATACTATTTCAGTTGAGCTTTGAACTTAACAGTCTCAACACGGAAAAGGCCCATGTAGGAAGCTCTCAAATCATAAGACCCTCCCCCTCCTCCTTATATTCTTTTTCTGCTTCTCCCTTAAAATTCACTCTCCTGTTCTGAAGAAGAGAGAGAGGCTGGTTCCCAGAGGGCAAGGGGGAGAATAAGGGCTACAAACAAGCCATACTTCAGAATCAAGACACTTGTCAGGTGGTGGGAGAGAGAGGGTGGCATTAGGAGTGCCTTGCCCATGGCTGGAGATTGCCAGGAAGCCCCTGATGCGCAGAACACTGAGCCACAGCTGCTGTTTCTTACTCCTGGGCCATGCCTCGGGATGCATTGCAGCTGTGGCTGATGGAAAGCAGATGTTTCACGGTGTGGAGGAAAACCTTCTTGAAGTGTGCCATGGGGCACACCAGCAGACACCCTTCCCTTTTTTCCCCCCTCTCAAAAACAAATCAAGGAGGGAAAAATTACACCCGAGTAACCCTGTGAGAGAACTTACTGCAACAGGTTGAAATCTCATAGTTTAAGGATTTGTGTAATTTTAACAGAAAAAAAAATAGGTAATAGGGTTTAAAGTTAAATTCAGTCAATTGGACAGTTCAGGAACTTTTTTCATGTCAACTTCTATTACTGCTGTTAGAAGAGTCTTTGTCTCTGACTCCTCATGCTAATTCTTCTTGTCACACCCATTCTCTGAACTCTTTCTTCTCCTTTCTCTATTTTTACTACAGCTGTTTGAATCGTTCCCCAACTCCCCTTTCTCATGTAAGCCATTGTATGCTTTGTTGCTAATTAATCCTCATGCTATTCTAGTCTTAAAAAAATTCTCAGGACTGAGGATGGGGCTCAGTCAGTAAGGTGCTTGCTGCACAAGCATGAGAGCCTGAGCCTAGATCCCTTTATCCACATCAAAAAACTGGGCAAGATGGTAGCATGAGTCTGCACTCCTGGGGGGTGGGGTGTACAGAGACACAAGGAGCCTTGGGTTCATTCACTGGCCAGCCAGGCTAGCCATACTGATGAGCTCCAGGCTCAAGAAGAAAGCCTGTGTCAAACTATAAGGAGGAGAAGTTCAGGAAGATGCTACCCAGTGTTGTCTTCCATACCCCACTATGTGCGTATGAGCGCTCCCTTATACACATGAATCCCCCACAAGAAAACATAAACACACCTGCGTATACATATATGCAGTCACACATGCAGACACACATGCACACAATACACACACATATGAAAAGAGAGAAGGTTCTTTTTGTTTGTTTGTTTCTTGAGACAGGGTTTCTCTGTATAGTCCTGGCTGTCCTGGAACTCACTCTGTAGACCAGGCTGGCCTCGAACTCAGAAATCCACCTGTCTCTGCCTCCCAAGTGCTGGGATTAAAGGTATGTGCTACCACTGCCTGGCGAGAGAAGTTTTTAATGGGTTCATATGTGTTATGTATTTCGAATAAAGAATAAAGTCCTTATTCTTTAGCTTTAAATATAGATCCTTTGGGATTTAGAACCAAGCTATTGTAGTTTAACCTATGTTTGACCGTATCTTTTATGGTCTATTAAAAAAATAATTTATTTCCACAGATTCTGATATTTTGGTTTTTGATTTGTGTGCGTGTGTGCACGCGTGCGTGTGTGCGTGTGTGCGTGTGTGTGATTTTTGTGTGTGTGTGCACGCGTGCGTGTGTGCACGCGTGCGTGTGTGCGTGCGTGTGATTTGTGTGCGTGTGTGCACGTGTGTGTGCGTGTGCGTGCATGTGTGCGTGCGTGCGTCCGTGTGTGCGTGCATGTGTGCACGCGTGCGTGTGTGCGTGCGTGTGTGCACGCGTGCGTGTGTGCGTGCGTGTGATTTGTGTGCGTGTGTGCACGTGTGTGTGCGTGTGCGTGCATGTGTGCGTGCGTGTGTGCGTGTGTGCACGCGTGCGTGTATGCGTGTGTGCACGCGTGCGTGTGTGCGTGCGTGTGCAACACTAACTGATTTTTGTTTTCGATATGCTCTTGGTTGCAAAGGTTACAGCACCTGATATGATTTGCTAGTCTGGCGCAGCAATGTGCCGGTCTGAATGTGTTCCTTGCCAAATATACAATTCAGTAGTGAGGTGTTGGAAGATGGTGTCTGGTGAGAATTGGTCAGAGCCAGAGAATGGATTAAAGCAGTCAGTGTAAACATTGGTTCTCCCCAAGAATGCGTTTGTTAGTTGTCTTTCTCACACTTGGTCAGCCTCTCCCACTCTCCTTCATCCATCTCTCTTCTGTCATGGCATGAAGATCTTTGTCAGACACTGGCACCATGTTCTCAAACTTCTCTAGGGCCATGTGCCAAATACATTTCTGTTCTCATAAGTCACCTGGCCTGAGGTAAACTCTATGCATCACATGTTTATCTCAAATAATTTTGATCACACAGTGTTTTCTCTAATTTTATGTCATGAAATAATTAAAAATAGATGTGTTTCTCAATAGATGATATTCTTGTAACTTTTCTTCTCTGAGGCTGATAATATTGTTGTTTGGTTTGCCTGGATTTGTTTATTTTAAAACTTGAGAGCCCGAAAAATTTTCAGCATTGAGAAAAGAAGCCATTCAGAAAAATAAGCTATTTGAGAAAAATCCAAAATATAATGGGATATCATGAATCTTCAGAATTTCCCAATATGAAAATCAGCAAGTTGGATCCTTCTTGTTATTTGTCAACCATTCACTTTTGATAGAACTTATAGAGGCCCTGACCCTAGACCCTCATTGATCTTAACAGTCTCTCAGCCCCTCATCCAGAAGCCCGCCCCCCATCCTCAAGGTGGCACCTTAGTCAAGGCCATGCACAGCTTCTCCTGCCTATGAAATGGATTCCATTTCTTTCTTTAAAAATTTTAATTTATTTTAGTGTGAGTGTATCTGTGTGTCTCTATGTATATTTTTTCTCTCTCCCTGCATGTGTTTGTTTGTACACATGTGCATTGGTATGTGTCTCTCTGTGTTTCTCTCTCAATACCTTTGTGTGTGTGTATCTGTATCTATCTGTGTGCATGTGTGTGTCAATCTGTTGTGTAACTCTGTGTGTCTGTGTGTTTTTCTCTTTCCTCCGTACCTCCCCCCCTCTCTCTATCTTTCTCTCTCTCTCTCTCTCTGTGTGTGTGTGTGTGTGTGTGTGTGTGTGTGCATGTGAGTACAATGTCTGTGGCATCTAGAGGAAGATGTCATGGAGATTCCCATGGAGCTGATGTTATATGTGGTTGTAAGCTACCTGACATGGGAGCTGGCACTCAAACACAGGTTCTCTGTGAGAACAGGGAAGGCTACTAACCACTAAGCCATCTCTCTAGTGCCATGCTTTTGATGTAGGAACATAGAAATGTGTCCCATATGCTCCTTCTGATCAGTCTCTGTCTCCACTGCTCTTCTTGGTAGATAAAAAGAAGTTTCCTTTTGTGACACCATAATCTAATGAGGATTTTGAGTTCTAAATGATCATCTTTCCTGATTGGTTATTAATGACTAATGGGTCAGAAATCTGGATGTTAGGTTTGTTTGTGTGTTAATCTATGATATTGATGTGGACTGCTAATTGATCTCACAGAACATATTCTTTCTTAAAAAACAAACAAACAAACAAAAACAAAAACAAAACCACCCCCAAACCACCAGAAACTTTTCACTTGTGGGTTATCAGGGAATGGATGAAGGGATGTGCTGACTGGTAAGAGGCCATCTCACAGAGTGCTTTGATTGCACCAGATGATGAGTTTTAGAAGCTGGATCCTCTCCCATCTGCCTACCATTCACAGCGATCTAAAGCTCACACTCACAGCAAGTGGTTATTGCTTCTTAAAATCAGAGAACAGAAAAATTAATATAATTTTACCAAAATGATAGCAAAGACTTTCAAGAGAGTAACTCTGTACTTAAAATAGAAGTTAAGTGAAAATATCCCCCATAGTTTTTGTTGATATTAAAAAAATGTATCTTGCTTGTTCAAAACAAAGTCCATTCATTCAGTAGAAGAAAAATAAATAATGAAAAGTTTGAAGACTTTTTACTACCAATTGCACGTGACCCTTACTTTAGTAGCTGTCTGTTGACTATTGGTTGAGGCATACCATGCCTGCTGTATACCTTGTGATTTTCAGTAATAATTTTGATAAAAATGGGTACATGTTTCTCACTGTTTCAAATCTGTGTATTTGCTCAAACCAGCATGGGAATGTTTCCATTTCAGTAACTTTAGATTATTATTTTGTAACCCATAGAATAAATAGAATAAAATTTTCAACTAATCCTCCCTTTTTGTTTATTTTTCTATTGAATTAATGCAAACACAAGTACCTCTCCCCATGTGACTTGTATATATGTCTGACCTACTGCTTATGAGCAGACATCTTGGATCTCAGGAATTTTAGAAGCTATTCAAGGCCTTTACATGTTTATCATGATCTTTTTTTTTTTTTTCTATCCCAAAATTTAGCCTAAGCTTTGTCAAGCAGAGCACTATCGCAATTTAGGAGTAGGCAGGAGGAGGTGGTCATCTGTTAGGGGAGGGTACGGGATGCTGAGCAGCGCTCTGTTCCTTAAACTGCGGTTGACAGTAGTATCCCTCTCAGTTATGATATAAAAAAAATGCAATCTCTATTGTGAAATGTGTTCTCAAGACAACCTGCTTCTCTCACCTTTTCCCACACCCTGTCTCTCCTACTGAGTCTCATTAAAATGTCATTCCTTTGAGCAACATATGAATATACAACATAAGATTTTTAATTATTTTTATTATTTATGAAAGAAATTAAAATTTATTTTTATTATATGTACATAGGTATTTTTCCTGCAGGCATATCTGTGCACCACATATATAGAGTATCCACAGAGGCCAGAAGAAGACATAAAATCTCTTGGAACTGGAGGCATGGAAAGTTATGAACCACCATGTGAGTGCTAGGAATTGAAACCAGACCCTTTGCAAGTGCAGCCAGTGCTCTTAATCCTCTTAATCAGAGATGATCTCCCACCTCAGAAAACAAATTTTTTAAAAATACGATACTTAAAATATACAAATATAGACATTCAAAAAATACATTTATATCTGGGTAGCTTGAGCTGTTTCCACCTTCTGCATAAGGAGGGCAAACCCTTCCTCTAATCTAGCTCATATTTATTGTTTTCCTGCCTCTGTATATCTTCCTTCCTTTTTGTGCCTTGTGGTACAACCTGAGTAAGAAAGAAGGGTAAGGTGATGCCATCACTGGCCTAGAAGAGAAACTTTTTTTAAAATTATGATTAGATATTTTCTTTATTTACATTTCAAATGTTCTCCCCTTTCCTGGTTTCCCCTCTGAAAAAGATCCCTATTCCCTCCCTCCCCCCACCTGCTCATCAACCCACGCTCTCCCGCTTCATGGCCCTGGCATTCCCCTACACTGGGACACAGAGCCTTCACAGGACCAAGGGCCTCTCCTCCCCTTGATTGGCCGACAAGGCCATCCTCTGCTACATATGCAGCTGGAGCCATGAGTCCCACCATGTGTACTCTTTGTTTGGTGGTTTAGTCCCTGGGAGCTCTGGGGGTACTGATTAGTTCATATTGTTGTTCATCCTAAGGGGCTGCAAACCCCTTCAGCTCTTTAGGTCCTTTCTCTAGCTCCTTCATTGCAGACCCTGTGCTCAGTCCAATGGATGGCTGTGAGCCTCCACTTCTGTATTAGTTGGGCACTGGCAGAGCCCCTCAGGAGACAGCTCTATCAGGCTCCTGTCAGCCAGCACTTGCTGGCTTCCACAATAGTGCCTGGGTTTGGTGATTGTATATGGGAAGGATCCCCAGGTGGGACAGTCTCTGGATTGTCCTTCTTTCAGTCTCTGCTCTACACTTTGTCTCTGCAACTCCTTCCATGGGTATTTCATTGCCCCTTCTTGGTACAGAGTTAAAAGCAACCCAAGGCAGAAAGGTGCTATTTGGCTCAGTGTTTAAGGAGACAGCCAGTCACTGTGAGGAAGGTGGGGAGGCATGAGATTGAGGTCACTGATCACTTTGCATCCACAGCCAGGAAATGGGGACAGAGATAAACGCTGGGGCTCAGAAACCTTTCTCTTCTTTTAATCCAGTCCAGAACTCCAGCCCAAGAATACTATTGTTGAAGTTCCGTCTGGGTCTTCCTCTAGGTTCCACACTCCTATAAATGTGACTCAGAATCAAAATACATTTACAAATGCCTTGGGCATTTGCAACTTAGATCATAACTTAGATAAGTTAATTAGTTTAAGCTATGCTCCTTCCTGTGGCTGGTTACCTGTGCTCAGGTACCATGCACCCATCTCCTGACATCTTCCTGGACGGCTCTTCCTGGGTATGGGTTTACCCCAGAATTCCTTTTCCTCCCAGATGTCCCACTTTCCATTTCCTGCCTAAGCCATAGGCCATAGGCTTTTTAGTTGGCAGGCAATGCATCTATACAATACACAAAATACTCTCCCTAAGTACTGTAGCTGACATTTGGGGTGGATTTTCTTTCTTTGGATAAACCTTTCCGAAATAACTTTATAGACATGCTCAGAAATATTTCTCTTTGGTGATTCTAGATTATGCCTTGGTGACCATCAGGGTATGCCAGCCTGCATGCGGCACCAGGGAATGATAGAAAATGAATGGCCTCTTGTTCTTATCACATGCTGGGAAATGCGCCAAGAACCTTTATCATTCATGACACACTCTTTCACTGAGAGATGTGCTCTTCCATGCATGGCTTTTTGCCTAGAGAGACCTGAACCTAAAATAGTATAGATTCCACTCTGCGGTTGCTTGATGGCAGAGAACTTTCTTTACCTCTCCTATCCATATCACCTCAGTAGAAAATGAGTAGATATCAAGGAAAACCTAGCCCATGACTTAGTCAATGGCAACTTTTCAGTAAATGGTATTCTTATGCATCTTAGTTTTTTTTCATAAGCTTTTCTTCTACATTCTGCCCCGTGCCTTTGTGTGTCAACAAGTCCACCTGTGCTACTTTGCAGCCCAGTATGCAATCATATACATCAGTGGAACAGTTCTGAATGTAAGAATTTACAGATACCAGCCACAAATGGGATATACAAATGAAGTGCATCCGATCAACAGAGAATGCTTGCTTGCTGCTGTGGCAGCTGAAATACAGCCCAGTCTCTCTTTTGTATTAGCTCTTGTCCATTGTTAGCTTAAATGGAAGGGGCAAGGATGCAGTTCTAAATTAGCCTCTTTCTAATCACAGATGAATAAAAATTCAGATATACACACATGTTTTGGTAAGTAAGATTTGATTAAAGAAGCCAGAGTTCATCTGCAGAAAACACTAATAGGAGGAAGAGGAGGAAAAAGAACAAGGGGAGGAAGAGGAGACAAAGCAGGAGGAGGAGGAGGAGGAAAAGGAAGAAAACAACCAATAATAACGACGATGGCAATGATTTACCAAGCACCAAATTCATGCCTTGGATTTTATTTGTTATTGTTAAAAACATCCACACAGAGACCCAGCCTGATTACCAATATACAGTCCTCCAGCCTCAGCCTCCTTAGAGCTGATTACAGACATACGGTACCAGTTCTCCACATCAAGTTTCTTATAAAAAGACAACTCCCAAAGAACGAATCTTTTCCCATTTGCCTGCTAGTGTAAGTAAAAGACCAAAAAAACAAAAAACAAAAAAAACAAAAAAAACAAAACAAAACAAAACAAAACAAGAAAGCTACCTGCTACAGTTTACACAAATCAGTAAATGATTACAAACCTCTCAGATTGATTTCCAATTGTACTTTCTCTTCTCTAACTGCCTTGCAAAACAAAATCCACCAATGGCCCAGAGCTAAATAAGGAGGGCATTTCTAAGCCAGTTCCCTGATGATAGATACTGCAAGTCCCTAACATAAAGATATGTTCCAGTTAGGCTTCTGCAAGTATCAGTCTCTTAATATGTTTTCCCTTGGAGCACAAGCGCTGTTGTTGGTTTTGTAATATAAGTGTCAGAGCTACAGACTCCTTCCCTTTAAAAGGAGCTACAATGTAAAATTGCTTTAAACCTCTCTCAGACAGTAAGAGGTATTTGGAGATTTTCCTATCCACTCTATTGGAAAGTGGCTGATGTATTAATCTAAGTGAGTTTTCCTTTTAAGTTTAGGTTCTTAATATTAATTTTGCCCTAAAATGACATGAGATACATTAGTTAGGATATTTACATAATTAATATTCAGCGATAAGACAGGTAAGTGCATCTTTGATGTCAGATCTTGGGAATCCAAGGCAGGAGGATTGCTGCAAGTTTGAGGCTATGTTGGTCTACATGGTGGGTTATAGGCTAGCCTGCTCATAGGGAGACTCTCTATCATTCTTATAAGTAAATAACTATGTAAGTAAATGCTGCATTATAAACTTTGGAAATTATTGAATATCAACTGCTAAGAACATGTCCTTTAGCATAAATTATTAGCTTATATAAGTATAATTTGTATATACATATTTGTTTATTGCCAGGTATTGTAGTATATATTTGTAAACCCAGAACTTGGCAACAAGCTTGTCAGTTTGAGGATACCCTGGATTACATAACAGGTTCCAGGCACAATGAAACAGTATAAATAATAATAAACTCCAAATACATAAAATATTTTCATTGTTAGGCTTAGAAAGTAAAGGTCTTCGTCCAGTCCTTTACTTGATGATGAATGTATGTTCAGATATATTCAGATTTTGTATTTCAGTTGAAGGGAAGAAACAGGCATGAAACACTTTACCTGCCTATCTATCTATCTACCTATCTATCTATCTATCTATCTATCTATCTATCTATCTATCTATTTATCTACCTACCTACCTACCTACCTAGTTATCTACCTAATTATAGGACAAACACTTTCTCTGACTCTTGCGGTCTCTCTGTCTCTCTTTGTGTCTCCCTATCTCTCCCTATCTATCTCTGTCTCTGTCTGTCTCTCTCTCTCTCTCTCTCTCTCTCTCTCTCTCTCTCTCTCCCTCCCCCTCTCTCTTGTGGGACATAGTAGATACAAGAGAGAGTGGTTGTTCTTGGTGTCTCAGAATCTTACAGCCTAATATGCATACACTTGTGAGCAGTTATAAAAAATTACAAACATATATACACATGTATATTCACATGTATATGTATATAATTTCTTGAAAAATATATTAGTCTAGAGCACATTAAGCAAAAGAAAAAAAAACCAGGAGCCCACCTCTCATCTTGTTGCAGCTGGTGATTTACAGCTTAACTCCCCTGACAGAAATGCTTACAGAGCTATCTAGGAAACCTGAGGAAGCATTTCTCTGAGGTTCCAGCAGAAAATGGAGCCGTGAACCAACCTCTCCAAGTGCACACAATTTTCAAGGTGGGCATGCTGAGATTGGCAAGGGCAGGGGCACCTTTTCATGGTGCTACTGTTTATACTGCATGGCAAATAACCATCTCAGTTCTACATGACTTCAAATCCTAAACTGTTATGGGGAAAAGACATTTTCAACATTCTTTTTCCAAACCCCACACATTAAAAAAGCACCAATCCAAGACACATCCACCCTGCTGGGAATCCATCTCCTAAGTGTGGGCTCTGACTCCTCTGTCTGGAATTTGTTGGTGTGTAGGAGGCACAGAGTCTATTAGTCCTTGAAAACTTACTGTGAGAAATGGACAGGTAAGGCCATGGCAGAGCCAAGTTAACATTGAAAAAGAAATTGTTTTGCTGATGTTTGGAAAATGTAAGCTTAAAACAAAACAAAACAAACAAACAGACAAATCCCTGAATTTCAAGCTCAGAGTAAGGCTTGCCTTGCGTGGTTTCGCTTACCTTCATGCTTCTGCAAGCCCACAAGCATGGCTATAAATTTTGGAATGAAGTAACCACATAGAATTTTCATCTGCTTTGGAAAAGCCGGGAAAATGTGTGTGTGTGTGTGTGTGTGTGTGTGTGTGTGTGTGTGTAGTGTGTACTGTGTGTTTGAGCAAATAGAGGTTGTATATGTGTATGAGTAGAAGTAGGGCACATGGCTGTGCTTTTCTCTCAAAGCAGGACCCCATAAGTTCTATATGTAAACCCTTGCCAAATCTCCAATGACCTCTGAAGCACACATGTTCAAGTAACTTAGCTCAAGATTTAAAAAAAATGAATTTGAAACTCACAGCTTGAAGGTTGAGTTTGATTAAGTATTGCCTTAAAATATAACATTAAACTGAAAGTGTGGGTCAGTGATAGAGAACTTGCCTCAAATATACAAGGTCCTGAGTTCAGTCTCCAAAACATTGACGAGTTTGTGGGGAAGAAAGGAATTTTGGAGATAGATTTGGTAGTACATGCTTTTAATCCCAGTACTTGAGAAGGGGTGGCAAGAAGACCAGGAGTTCAAGGCCAGTCTTAGTTTATGTAGCAAGCTCAGGCTAGCTTGAGACCTTTAGACCATCTTGAGACTTTGACTCAAAGAATTAATTAAATTAACCTACTGTAGTCTGTGCATGGGTTTCAAAGGAGCTGAATCCATATCTTTGTTACAAGGCAGTGAAGGCAGATAGGGAAAAATGTTCTAGAAAGTTCTAAAATGCCATTTTATAACAATAATACATATGTATTTTTATAAAATATAATTATGTTTTGAGAGATTGAAGTAAATGCAGAGTTTCTGAAGCCCACCAAAGAATGCTATAATATTGAGAAGAGAGATGGGGGAGACTGGAGACAGGTCTCTTTAATTTGTCTAAGGCTGTGCTGGAAGCCCCTGAAGAGAGAGGTATATACAGCAGCATCTACCCTAAGTTAAGTGTTTGTTTATTTGATGGTCTGTTATCCCATGTAGCCGCTGTAGAACCTTTAATTATCTGAGGACAAAAGTTAAAGAATTGAGGCTTTGAAAACTTTATTGTCTCAACTCCTGTTTCCATAGGCAAAGGCTGAGTCACAGTCCATACCACCGTCTTCCTGGCTAGAGCACAGACTAGGCTCTAGAAAGAGGCCTTTTCTCTTGTCTATATGGCCGTGATGATACTGTGTGTCTGTAACTGTGCAAGGAATTTACTGGAGAAAAAAGTTTTAGGACAGTAGGAAGGAGACCCTGTTTCCAAAAAAGCAAAGAAAAAATGAAAACATTTTTTCCCCCTAAGGCTACTCTAGACTTACCTTAGAATTGGGGCAGACACCTATCATCTTATCATGAGAGACTGACCTAAAGTGTAAATATTCTTGGGAATGGGATCCACCCACCTTTAAACAATGTGAGAATATCAATCTGACTCGGAGCTACTTTCTTGGATGGGATAGTATCAATAACAATTATATTTTGAGAAGGTATTCTAGGTCAGCCACAGCGGTAGGTGATTTACACATATAATGCAAATACAATATCCTAAGACTGTGAAATACACACCATTATCCTTGTTTATGTAAATGAGAACTGGAGCCCACTGAAGTGAAATCAAAGTTTCCAAAATGATGGTCTGAAAAATGGTAAAATTAGAAACCAGGACTGGTTGTTTCCTGGTACTGATTTCTCAGGCTCCACCATGCTCAGAGTATACTGGAATCTAAGCTTAAGGGAAGGGAAAGATGGGCAGGGGAGGAATGCTGGAATATTGAGAAGAGAGATGGGGGAGACTGGAGATAGGTCTCTTTAATTTGTCTAAGGCTGTGCTGGAAGCCCCTGAAGAGAGAGGTGTAGAAAGACCTTAGCAAGGGATGATTAATGTCTGACCAGTGAGAACTTTCTCTCAACTTCCACATCTAATTCATCACTAGGCCCTTCAAATCTTCCTTCGAGTTCTTGAATATTCCCCTACAAATCTACTGCCGTCGCTCTAGCCAAGGCCTCCTGTATCAGCTGCTTTTCTTAGGTTTTCCCCTGTTCCTGCTACTCTCTTCCCTAGGGAAGGATAGTCTTTCTGAAACAAAAATCCAAATTTTTGTGCTTCCTGCTTAAACATTTCAGGGCTTCTCAGATTCCTTATGTCAGAGTTCAAACTCCTTTTCACAGTTTGTGGAGTCCGTCATTTTGTTCACATTGGATGTGGCTTCTAAGTTTTCACTATCGAAATCCATTGTTTGATGAGCATCTCTTTGTGTGTTTTAAAATATTCCCAGAGCAATTTCGTTGCAAGGCTAAAAATGGTAATGCGTCCCTAAGATCTTTCTGAATTTGATGATTCCAACCTCTTTACAATTCCTTGGTTTGGCTGAGGGATCAGGCTAGTGGCTATGGTAACAGAAATGATCATAGTTTTCTTTCTGAGATACCTAATACCCCCAATAGTGTGGTAACAAGCACAATAAGCCGGCCCTCTTTGATGTTGAGTTTAATTTAATTCTTATCTTTTCTTGTGGATTCAGGCAGGTTACAGAGAAGGAGAAGGTAAGTCTGGCTAACTAAAAAGAACTCTTGCATGCTTTCAAGGTAAATGGAAATGCTCCAGGGACACTGAGGAAAGTTCCTTGACAGAGATAGAAGGCAGTGGAGACTGGGGAGCAATACAGAAGCTGACACTCAAAGCCAAGTAAAGACAAGACGAGCTCCTGGGCTTTTACGACTTAGGGGTGGGTTAAAATAACCAGCATTCTACATCTTTATGCGTGTGTGTGTGTGTGCGTGTGTGTGTGTGTGTGTGT